>JAAAKG020138494.1:0-12619 GCA_010014905.2 Druon quercuslanigerum
ATTTCCGGTCTGATGCTCTTACCAACTGAGCTACGGAGAGACAAGAAAATTTTCTTCACAACCTCCTTACAAGCTGGTTGTCTATGGCATCCTTTATACTTGTAAGATTTTTCTTTTTCTAAACATGAATTTATATTTTAATTATTGATCTTAGGTTTATAGACCAAAAAATATTTAATTATTAACAGACCGGAAATCTGAAGGTCCTGGGTTCAGATCCCAGCGAAATCAGATCCCACTCAGAAAAATAATAATTAACGCAAGTTAATAAAAATAATTATTTAGGCAATCTATTGTGGTTTATAACTTTATTCTTTTAGAGTAATGCTAAAAAGTTGCAGGTTTCTCTAAAATTTTCATCTTTTCTTTGACTTTTTAGTTCTCAGTATCTGCTTCTAGGAAAATTTATATTTATAATATGATCTATGTAGACAATTTAAAAAATATTGAAAATATCTGTTGTATTTCAGAAAAATGTATCCACAAAAATATGATTGTTAATGAATTTATTCTCTCAATTGTTTATTTATTACTTTTTCATACCGAAGAGGACGAAGAAAAGTTAAAAGTTTTAGAAAAACCAGAAAATGTCTAGCAATTATCTAAAAAACATAGTTCCAGGCAATAATAATTTGTTTAAACAATTAGTTTTGTTAAATTTAATTAATTTTGATCTCACGCGAAGTGAAAATTTGACAAAAAGTTCAATATTTAAGAAAAAAAGACCCCAACTTTCTAACATTATTCAAAGAGAATATGATTAAAAATGAAAATACATTGTGTAAACGATTATGTTTTTAAAAAATTGCAAATTTCTAGAATTATTCTAAAAGAACATTATTAAATATGTTAAAATTTTTAAACAATTATTTCTGTTAAATTTAATTGATTATTGCCTCGCTCTAACTGAAAAGTTGAAAATAAATTTAGAAATTAGGAAAACGTGAACCTTCCGAACTCTATTCTAAAAGAAAATTATTACAGACAAGAAAAAGTTTTTTATGGGTGATTGTCAAATTGCAGACAAACCTAAAGTCCCATTAATATAACATTAAAATATTAGATCTTACTTATTTTTATTTTTTTTTTCAATAAATACTGATTATGATCCTCTAAAATATTTTCACTTCGTTTTTGAAATTTCTGTTCGTATTAAATTAAATTTAATATAAGAACACCCCAAACGTCATTAGCGGAAGGTGTCCCAGCCTAACTTTTCACAAGAAGATACGGATTTTCACCTTCGTTTTAACAGTTAGCCTAGAAACGTCTAATTACTGAAGTTTGTAAACTTTAGAGGAACAAAAATTTAATTTATGCAAATTTTTCAAGCCAAAAAAATAATATTCTATAAACCTTAAAGTATGTTCCTCGATTTTTGTCGTTCACCCGCAATTTGACAATGACCTTTACACGTTTTTTTATTTATATTAAAAATAAATTGCAATAGAAAAAACCGCAAAAGAATCATAATTCACACCAGATAGTCGCAAAACCCAATTTTTCACATATGGCAATTTTTCACCTAATACTGACATTTCTGAATAAAATGTACAACATTGTTTTTATTTATGGAAAATATAAGGTAAAACTTATAGGACTTGCGGAACCTATGAATATAATTTTTTTCAACGCATTTATTTTTTTTTTGTTGGTTCGAATAAATTTGGGTTCCACATGCATAAAACTTTGAGAAAACATAATATTAAAGCACTCTTGGACTACGCTAACTTGAACTCGTATTTTTCTGAATTTGCGGATTTCTTTTAAGAAGAGCAAAGTTTCACAAAGTCATCATGAGTATTTAATTGATTCTGGCACTCTTCATCACACATTTTATATAAATTATTTTTGTCCTCACTTTCTTGTCCTGGCATATAATTTTAGCTTTCTCTGCGTTCATACATTGTCTCATGCAAGCTCTTATGTTTCTATTGCTTTTAATTTTTTGTGGCCTTAGAGTCTCATTTAAACATTTCAATCATTTGATTGAACTAAGCTAACTTAATTTAACTAAATATATGTGTTTCGTCGATTTTTCTGCTTTTATTCTCTCAACATGTCCAAACCAACTCAACAAATTTCCTCTCATCACTGACTTTGTCCATTAGCGTTTTACCGCGTACATTCCGAAATCCGTTTCAATACCCTCGCCTTCCAACCTTCCACTGAATTTTGATATTTAATCATGTGGATTTAAATGCGCTCTAAATACACAAAAATGGACCAACAATTATGAATTTAGCGACAAAAAATTTTAGATGTTATTAAAAGTCTTAAGCTGATATGTTCTTTAAAAATTATATTTTTCAAACAAATCATTGATCATCCTCCTTGGTGCCAAATGCGCTAGTGAAATTCTGATATCAAATTCGTACTAATAAGGTTAGAATCGATTGACCAAACATCAATATATATTGCTTGAAATGCGCTCATATTCACCACCAAAATCTATCGCAAAAATAAAAAAATGCTGATACAAAGAATCTCAAATGCGCTCATATGAACCAAGCTCATATTTAAATAAAGGGTTCAATTGAATGAAGCATAAACAGACCATTTTTACTCAAGTTAAAAATACGAAATCTCAACAAAACACATTTAATTTACAATAAAAAAGGATAATTTTATCACAAAAAAGTTAATTTTAAATGAAGTAGTTGAATTTTTAACCAAAAAAGATTTTAATACTTAATCAACATTAGTTAAATTCAACCAAAAAGATAAATATCTAAAAAAGCAGCCTAATTTTCTATGAAAAATATGGAATTTTACAAAAAAATAATATGAATTTTCAACCAAATAGTACACTTTTCAACCCAAAAAGAATACTAAGAGTACAATAATACTATTTGGACATTTTTAAAGATAGGAAGACGATTTTTTTAGAGGTCTGTTGAATTTTCACAAAAAGTTCATTTTTTAATAATTCTTAAATAAAAAAATGAATTCCCAATACAAAAGGGCGAATTTTATATTCATAACAGTTTAATTTTTGAAAAAAAAAATATTTTTTAACAAAATCGTAGAATTCTTAACTGGCAAAAATTAATTTTTAACCAAAAAATAAATTACAAATAAGAAAGATGAATTTTCAATAAAAAAGGAAGAATTTTTTTAAAGTTAATTTTCGACAACAAATGTCATTATTAAATAAGTAAGGTGCTTTTTTACCAAAAAAAAAGATAATTTTCAATGCAAATGACGAATTTTCTACGAAAAAGTATGACTTATTTGACAAAATAGTTTTTAAATAAAACAGATGACTTTCTTATCAAAAGAAGATGAATTTGCAGTATAAAAGAACGAATTCGCTCTTCATGATAATTACCTTTCTGAAGAAAAAGATAAATTTTAACAAAAAATTCATTTTTAAATAAGAAATATAACTTTTTGTGCAAAGAAGATGAATTTTCAATCCATAAAGAAGAATTTTTTATTTTAAAAAGCTTAATTTCTGAAGAAACAGATTTTTTTTCAATCAGAAGTATGACTTTGAACAAAGAAATTTAATTTTTCCCACCAAAAGGACGAGTTTTCTATTTAAAAAATTTTAATTTCTGTCGAAAAAAATTAATTGTATCAAATGGTTCATTTTTTAATCAGGAATATGACTTTTTAACCAAAGAATTTTAATTTTTCAATCCAAACGAACGAATTTCATATTCGAAGCAGTTTAATTCCCAATTTGCCCATTTTTCGTATAGTGGTTTAGAAAGATTGCAAAGCGTTTGTACCGAAATGTACATTTTATTTCACTTATTTCTAAGCACTATACTAATTTTCGCGATTCTAATCCATTACAAAATTTAATACTGCGATTTAGAAATACTTTAACTTTTTGTGCGTAAGAGTCTAATATTCTTACGATTTATTTTAATCAGAGACATAAGTCTGGTATTTTTATAGACACTATTTGACTTTTTCTAACCGTACCTCGATTGTCCCTAAATTCGTATATTCTATTTCAATTATAGATATGCGATAAAAGAAATATTAATACCAAAAGTCTCTCCGTTTAATATCCTCGTTTTTACACCTGGCTATCTCTTCATTTTTTTGTCCTTTAGTGAAAAAAACAAGATTCAAATTAATTATAAGCTTGATCTATCATCTCATCATCTAAGACATGTTGCATGATTTTTTCTCGTCCTTTCCTTTAAATACCACGATTTTTATTCTATCCAGTGCACGGCACCATACATCCAGTAAACGGCACTGGCATTTATTTTGAATTAAAAGATTTTAGAAAGTTATTTGTAAGAAATAATATGTAATTTAATTTCTTTAGACAATAAAGAACAATATTTTGCATAATTAAGGCTGTTTTTAAAAGGAAGGATAAAGTTTTTGTCAAAAAGAAATACCTTCGCTATTGTTTGGTTATGTTCATTTGATCAGTTCACGAATTTGCCAAATTTATTCTGGAGTGTCGGTGATTGATTTTCGAGGTTCGGAAATCCAAAATTAATCAAAAAGATATTGAGCATTAAAGATTCTTAAAAGGCGATGTCCTAGGAATGGAGAAAGTAAAAAGCAATTGTAGCAACATGGACATCAACAAAAAATCTGTATAATTCCCTAAAAACTTCCTACTCTTGGGTATAGTTCATTAAAAGATACGTATGTCGTTCACTGATTTTTAATCTATGACAAGAATATTTCAAATATATTAGATCTACTTCAATTTAAAATTAATATTTATTTAATTATATTTTAAAACATAATCATCTAACCTCTGAAAGTACTAAAAAGCTGGAAATACCTTTTATTTTAACTTTCAGAGTACTTTCAAATTAACGACATGACTACTTTTTATGGTATCAACATGTCATTCTGTAGGTGACAAGAAAAATGGTATTTAAGTAATAAAAATTCAGTGATTTTGTTCTGAGTAAATATTGAAATACAAATTGCATGGATAATAGAATATGTATGCATGTAAAATTATCTATTTTATATTTCTGGAATTTTAATAAAAGAATTTGCATTGCACAGTGTCGTTTACTAGAAGGGTGTCGGCAATACCCCTGTTTACCCTAATATGCAAATATTTTTCAAATATTTTCACCTGATACATGACACCGAGCATATCTCTAAATTCAGTTTTAGGATTGCATCAGAATGGATCGATTACGTGATTATGCACTCAACTGATCTCAAAACATTTTCCATTTACACAATAAATGCTGTAGTTATACATTTGGTCCGAAAAACACACTAGGGAAAAAAGCTATAAATAATGTATATATTTTTAAATTCAAACCAGGTTTTTCATTATTTAATTTCTTTTTCAGGACGAAACATTTTGGAAAATATTCACATATTTATATTATATATTCGTGCTATCTCTAATATTCAAAATTTGCAATGTTTTAACGAAAGGGAAATTCAATAGTAGCAAACGGTTGGATGGACAAGTCGCAATCGTAACTGGTGCAAGTGGAGGTGATTGACTTTCTTACTAAGTTCAGTACCGACAAAGCGAATAGTTATTATATTGTTTAACATTTCATTGTTTTATTTTTAATAAGTTTATTCCTAAAATTGATTATTTATCAGGGTGGTTCAAAAATAAAAAATCTAGAATTTGAAATTAATATATAAAGTGTAAAATTATCCTATTTGAATCATAAAAAATATAACTAATTTGAAATCTATGGATATATACTAGGGAACTTAAAAAAGCGTGATTTGAAATTTTTCAAACGTTTCTATTTAAATTGCTTTCTTTTCAGAAAAAATACTGCTATCACTTTTCTTGTATTTGAAAGAAATTGTTTGGCTGTTCTGCCAGACCATTTCAGGTCTAAAAATGAACTTCGATCGTTTCTATTATGAAAAACAACAATTTAAGGCTAAACAATGTTTACTTCTAAAAATTATGTCATTCATTAAAAATAACTACAACAAAATCTCGCATCCAAGAAGAATTTGTTATTTATTGAAGAATAACCCCTAAATCTTATTAAGAAAAAAAACCTAAAGAGATTATCAGGCTTCTAATAATTAAAAAAAAAATTCTTGTTTAAGTCTATTTGGTCACATTCAAACAGGATTGACGTGACTGATATATTTAACTGAGCACTAATGAGACTACATTAGCCGCAATGTTACTTTTCAAAATGTTGACCAATCAGTTTTCGTAGCCGTCACGGCTTTCTACTTGACAGCTGATCCAGCTAATTACACAGGCCGACAAAATTTCAAAACCGGAAAAACCTAGAAAGACGACCATACCTACCCAAAGGTTTTTGGTGCGCTGAATTCAAGTCTGGCCTCAGAAATATTTCATCATCCTAGGTTTTCGAGAAATTCTAACCTGAAAGTTGAAAAAACACGGTTTTTTGCTATATTCAAGAACTTTTCTTAACGTGATTAAATTTTTTTCTAAAAACCAATGACAGCATTCGAAACTAATACTCTTACACTTTAAAACCCTATTTTTTTCGTGATATCTTTAATTTTGACGGAGATATCATTCATTGAAGTTTATTACTTTATGCTCCTGTAATTATAGTACTGAAATTGGGCACTTTGGGAAATGGAAATAGTTTACTGAAAAATGATTTAATTTGATTTTAATAAAAAAAATACAGCTTGGGTTCTGCTGTTCATACCCTACGTGTGCTATAACCCTATAACCTCAAACGCAATAACATCACACTAACGACAGGTAGAGCTCGGTTTTAAAAATCACAAGTACGCTGTAACTCCATAACCTCCAACACAATGATCTCACACCCACGACAGGTAAGGCTCAGCTGTTCAAAACCTAAGAAAGCTGTAACCCCATAATCTCAAACGCAATAACATCAAAACTCAAATCAGTGAATTTTGGTTTTTAAAAATGGAACTCTGCCTGTCGTAGGTGTGATGTTATTGCGTTTGGCGTTATGGGGTTACAGCGTACTTGCGGTTTTAACAGCAGAACTCTACCAGTCGTGGGTGTGGTGTTATTGAGGTTATGGGGATTACAGCGTTCTTGAGGTTTGTACCGCAGAGCCCTGCCTGTGATGTTATTGGGTTTGAGGTTAAAGGGTTCAATTGAGAACGAGAAATAAAATCGAAAGTATTTCGGTTTGAAATTTTTTTCTCTTTGTTTTTTATAAAAGCGTTTTCCCTTGTCTTTAAATGACGGTTTGAGGGATTTTCGGCTGCGTTCGATTGATGTGTCGTTTCTTTGTAAAGACCAGCAATAATCCGCCATCATTCTTTCGTCTTACCTGCCTTGATAGTGCCGCTCTTTTTGTTTGAAGTCTTGATGAAATCTTTCACCCATCTCTTCACTGAATGCTCCCACATTTTCAGAAAAGTATGCTTATTGAGAAAAAAGGCAGTGTAGTTTCAAACTCATTGGGCAACCTAATTTTTGAAAACTTCGTATCATGTCCGATACCATAGTTGTATACTTAGAATCCCGATGGTTTCCTAAAAAGTTTTCTATAACAGTTTTAAAATTCGTTCAAGCATTTTTTTCACAGTCGTCATTGTAGATACAAATTGATCGTCTTTCATCAAAGTTCGAATATCAGGCCCGACGAATACTCCTTCATTTATTTTTGCATCAATTAATTTGGAAAATTTCAATCGAAGATATTGAATACATTCACCATCTTCTTTCAAAGCTTTCGTAAATTGCTGCATCAAGCCCAGCTTTATGTGCAAAGGACGTAATATGACTTTCTTAGTATTTACTAGACTCTCATGGCTAACATTATGTGAACCAACACTCATTTCATTTTGATGTGGCCATTCGTCTTTTAGCCAATGTTGTTTGATTACGAATATCTCATAAGCAAAGAAAGCAATGATACTTTATATTTCAAGATTGCAAACCTACTAAAATGTTGATTATTTTTAAGTCGCCACAGATCAACCATTTATGCTGGTTATAATTGATTTTCTGAAGTAGTAATCCAAAACTATCGTATGAATCTTTCATTGCAGTGGAGTGACTATTGGGAACGGCTGCATATTTATTTCCATTATGAAGTAGTACGGCTTTCAGCCTTTGTAATGAAGAATCTAAGAATAAAAGCCAATTTTCTGGCTTTTAACCTTCTTTTATCTCATAAAAACTAGATAAATTTTTTATGATATTACAATATATAAGGTTTTCTTCACTAGTAAAATATTTCCGATATCTCTCATCTCTGTTTCTATAAAAACAAACTTTTGTGTCAGGTTTTAAGAGATTTCTTTCCTTGAGACTCGAAGTAAGCAACTCCGATGAATCTTTAGATAGCTTTAAATCGCGAATCAAATCATCTGATGCATTTTGATCAAAAAGAACAGGTTTATGGTCGTCAAAGAATAGCTCCTCATCACTACCAGGAATATCATTTTCTTGTTCAGGTTCGGGTGGTTGAGGCATTAATGAATGAGGAACCTCCTTTCTTTGTTTTTTTATTTTTCCATATTCAGCAGGAGTTACAGTGTGCACTTTAGGGTAATCAATAGAGGCTCTATTGCTATGGTTGAAACCTTTGGTATCATATATACAAAAATACCAATCGCTTTTATGATTTTTATTCTCAAGCCATGCTGTTGGAATGATGAGAACTTTCTTCTGGATGATACCCCAATTTTTTACGGTTGGTTGGCAATCTTCACATATAATAGTAGGAACCCATGAATTATCTAGATTTTTCATAGCTGTCTCATAACAGCCTTTAAACTGTTTTTCAATAGATTTAGAAATTCTGTTACAATATCGGGATACCTCATATTGTCCGCGAATATAGAAGAAATTATCAATTATATCTTTGCACGGAACCCACGACATTTTTATGGTCTTATCCGTCAGAGTTAGCTCAAATATGAAAAATAATATTTGCAATGGTAGCTTACTGATAAGTTAGCCTGTCACGCCGCGCAAAGCACGAATAGCAATATTTTCAAATTAAACACACCGATCCGTTAGCATGTCGCTCAAGCACGATCTCTAACACGGAAATTATCGCGATGTTTACGACCAGAACGCAATTGTCCTTGTAGTAATATTGTAAAACGAAATACACTGATTTCTCGAAAACCTAGGGTGATAGAATATTTCTCACGCCAGGCTTGGATTCAGCACACCAATAACCTTTGAGTGTAGGCATGGTCGTCTTTCTAGTTTTTTTTCTTTGTCGGCCTATGTTATCTAAGCTAACCTATCACTGTCAAAAAACGATAAATCAAAAAATTAAAGCCGAATCAAGCGGGTTCAATGATATAAACAAAGAATGAATTGAGTGATCAGCAAATTTCCTAAAGAAAGTAGCTTATTAGATTAAAAATAGCTAGATGTGATTCTAGGGACGATAAAGTTTCGAATAAAATTTTGATTCGTTTACTGCAATGGGCAAAAAGCTATTTGGACCGACTAATTGGGCTATTCACAAAATACGTGATAAGTTTTTAAGGAACTTGTGACCACCTCCCCCTCTCCAGCGTGATACATTTTTATAGGTCTTCACATAGAGAATGATAATTCCGCAGCCCCCCCTCCCCCTAAAATGTATCACGTATTTTACGAATGACCCCATTTCAATTCTTTTCTTCGTAATTATTATTAATTATTATGTTTCTTATTCAATAAAATATCTCATTTCATGCAACAACCCCATTTACCTCAGTTTCGTGTAATAAGCTATTTCGCAAAATTTCGTACCGCCAGCTTTTTGTGTGGCTTATAATACATCATTTTTTTATTTAATTACCATTAATAATCTCTAATGAACCCAAAATATTTTTTTCTTGAAATAATATTCACAGGATTTCTTCTCCATGAGGAATAAATTTAAAATAACTTAACCGGGTGTAGAAAAAACCTTGAATTTGGAAATATACAAAAAATAGCGTATTTACAACTTTTGTTATATTTTTTATGATTTAGGCATTCATCTTTAATAAATAAAGGAAACATTTTAGGCGTGAAAAAATTGTTCAGCCTTAAATTTTTTAAAAATTAAAATCAAAGAAAATTTATTTTCAGACCTGCAACGGAAGAAATATAGGGAGTAGCCTATATTTTTTTTTTGTTGCAAAATTCAAAAACACACTTTTTTGGGACGTGTAAATTAAATTTGAGTCGGAATTATCTTTTAAGAAGTGGTTGATTAAAATTCCCAAAAAAAATGTGAACGCATGTTTGTCAACCGGGAATGTTAAAAAAATAAAACTCAAGAAAATTTATAAAACTTTTCAACCAAGAAATTCTCCAAATTAACTATACTTTTCTATGATACCAATAAAACACTGATATAAGTTTAAGAAAAAAAAAATGTTGGCAATGTAGAAATGTGTTAAGTGCGACATGACCGTAAAAAGAAGAAAGTTTCAAACTGATTCACTTCTTCAGGGATTGGCTATTATACTGCTTTAGATCTTGCAAAAAGAGGAGCAAAAGTGATTATGGGATGTCGAAATCTCATAAAAGCCAATGAGGTTAAAGGTAACAAAAATATGAAAACCTATTTTAGAATCATATAATTGTAAATTTCTTGTGCTAACCATCTTTAATTTTCAGACCAAATCGTGAAATTATCTGGTAACGAAAATGTTACGGTGAAACATTTGGATTTATCATCATTAAAAAATGTTCGAAATTTTGCTAAGGAAATAAATGCAAGTGAGAGTCGATTAGATATACTCATAAACAATGCAGGTGCTGGTGAACGGTCAAATCAAAAAACAGAAGACGGGCTTGAATTGGAATTGCAAGTCAATTTTTATGGACCTTTTTTGCTGACAAACTTACTAATCGGTAAAAAAAATTATCTTTAAATGTCTTTTAGGGTGATCCACGACTCTAAATCATTCCTGTTTTAGGATAAGATCGTAGGTTCATGCCATTAATTAAAAATAACCTTTTTTCGAAAAGGCCATCTTATTTACAAATGATTAATTATATGTTTGATTTATATTTAAAAAACAGATTTAAAAAAATGCCCGCTTCATTCTCTGTAGCATAAGGCAGAAATTTTCTAAACCAAATTTCTATAGATTTTGATATTTTCTAAAAACCAGATATAATGAATTGTTGCAAAAAATCATATTTATCAACCAACAATTTTTTATTCAACAACAAAAAAATGTTTTTGTAACTTTTCCGATGTACCTTTCTTAAAGATCTTTAAATTGAGTAAACAAAAGCTTAAATCAGTGTTACAACTATCTTGCAATAATTTACAATACGTGAAAGTAAGAAAATAATTGTTTATAATTTTTTAAAATCAATAAACAATAGCCATTTTCTCATGATTTACAATTATTAGTTGTTTGAATTTCATAGTTTCTATATAAAATATGAGATAAATTAATGCTTATTGCGATTATTTTGGAAGAGCTGCTTTTTGAAAATTAGTTAAAAAAATTGTATGAACAAATACATAATTTTCGTATGTCACAATGAATAGGCTCAATTGTTTGCAGGATGCACTAAAAATATCTCGCGAATGATCCCTTAATGTTATTTTTCAAATTAACAACAAATTTTAATTATTCAAACATTATTTATAAAAAAAGTCACATTTTCCTCGAATCTACCCCATCTGTTGTTAAAGGAACTAAAAATGTATGACCAATTAATCCTAGCTGCAATTCTGTTTAAATCGATAAAAAATATATTTATTATTTAAACACAAGCAGTTAACTATTTAAACCATTTTTATACTGAAATAGAAAATTTGACCAATTTTGCTGAAATAGGTTCAATTTTTTGCAGTCAACCAAAAATTATTACCGATGAGTTCTACTTGTCATATTTGTTTAATTAGCAATAACTGTTGTTCACTTAAACCATATCTATGAACAAATCCACAGTTTGACCATTTTTCCATAATCAATATTAATTAATTCGTGGAATCAACAAGAATAAACAAAATAATATGATAATATATTAATCTCAAGCATTTCCGACTGACATTTGGTGATTGTGAACTCTCTTTTGTTAAAACTCCTTGTTGCACTCGATGTTGACCAAAATGCGAACTTTTCTATAATAATTTTTAATGTTTTATTTAAAATGTATATTATATTTATTTCTGTACCTCGCTCTGGGACCGCTTATTCAGATATTTAAAAGTAATGTAACAATTTTATTTTTAATGATTACTTTAATATTTTTTTTCTTATTTTGAACAAATTTTTATTCTCAGCTACCGTAAAAAAAGTATAATTTCAACAAATTTATATTATTAAAATTCATAACGGGCATTGATATGGAAACAGATAAATTTTAATATTTTGTTTTTATAATTAAGAAAAAAGTGCACGTCTTATTAAAAAAAATATTTTTGTTAACTAACATTTTATTGAACCTAGTGTCAGTTTTCCAAAACCTTAATTTTTTTATTTTCAACGTTACTTTTACGATTTAATCAAAACATACGCTTCATATAAAAAATTAATGATAACAAAATTGGTATTTCATTTTGAGGTGAACAACTTTTGTCTAGACATTTTTTCTCGTACTTTGTATGGTTTTGTTAAAAAAAAATGTATTTGTAATGTTATTTCTTACAATTAAAACAAAAACTACATTTCTGATAAAAAAGTGACTTAGAATAAATTTTTAGGTATTTTTTAAATGAAAAAGGGATTTTTTTTAAATTTTCTTGAAATTAATTAA
>JAAAKG020138495.1:0-12618 GCA_010014905.2 Druon quercuslanigerum
AGTGTTTTTTAGAAGGGTTTTTGTTTTGCTGACTATTGTTTTTGTGGGGTCCTTTTTAAGTTTTTTGTATGTATCGTGCAAAATTTAATAATGACTACTCGTCCGTGTACGAGTTCTTCAATTAATGGGTGCTCCCATAGTTGAAAGAATTCTAAAATGAATTATAATTAATAGGCGCTTCTATAATTATGATTTACCACCGTAGATCGACATTATCCGATCCGTCAAATAAAAGAACCGTTTCCTCCTTACGAATCCTACCGATTTTCCTCATTTCTTCTCCGCCGAAAGAACCTATAATTTCAAATTATAAAAATAGTTGGATTTATTTCGCAACCAACAGGTGCTCCTGTGATTGATATTTATCCGTTCTTTAAAATAAACAACCGAACCATACACATTTGCCTTTCCGTTTACCGTAGAGGGAGTGACATGAAGATCAATGTTGTATACCGCCAATTGTCAATCCGTGTGTCTAGTCCGTTTTTTTCACGTTTCCACTATTTTATCTTACGCGAAGAATAAATTTTAAAATTGCAGGATTCATCCTGAGAAAAGATGAGTGAGTCAATTTCCGTCCGTCTCCGTTCTACTACAATAGTTATTAATATTATTATTATTATTTTTTTTTTTTTTGAATGATTTACCATTCAACCGCCTACCGATCTTTTACACTTACAGATTTCTCACGTATTTATTTGTCCGCGATTTTACACAACAGCTACACTTAAAACTATTTCGATAAATTCTCACACACTCATTTACACACCACACTTCCAATCACTCGTCACACTTTACAATAGCTTTTAATTAGTAATGTATTTAATAGGAAGAATATAGATTTTGTTAATTTTGTCACATAAAACTTGATCTGTTATTATTGTCTTTAAAATCCCCAACCCTAGTTGACTGAAGCGTCCGGCGAAACAATATACACAACAGGGGTAAAAACAGATCGTTACAAGTTAAAAAACAATAAAAGTTTGAAAATTTTGAAACCTGAGGTAATTTTTCTGAATTTTCAAGAAAATAAAAATTTAAAAGATATCAAATTTTTATTAGATTAGAAAATTAGTTCAGTTTCGGAATTCCGATTAACTTATATAAAATTGTAGGAAAAATAAATGAATATTAAAAAATAAAATTTATTGTCCTTATTAATGTTATTACTGAATGAATTTGAGACACCTAACACTAAGAGAAATTTGTATGTATAATTGAAATCTTTGAATTATTTTAGCACCAAGATAAGCTAGAAATTATGTTACGAGAACATAAAGGCTTACTAACTGGAAAATATCAGACGTATGCTAGTAGGAGACTGAAAAATCCCATTCAAAAGGTATGTAGTGAAATTTTATTGATTTGTTGTAATATGTAATATCAGGTGAACCTTAAAATTTGGGTTGAAAAACCCAAGTCACTATCATGTGCGAAAAAAGCTAAAAGTTATATTGATACAGAGATTACAGATGAGGAACATTATACGCTAGAAATATCAAGATTTTAAAATGGTATACCGATTTCAATTACACGTCGTGAAATTATAGTATCATATAAAAGAGATTTTGTGTCCGAAAACTGGATAATTTATTTTCCTCGCGCTGCGCGCTTGGTCTTTGTATGTTCTCTACACTTGTACACAGACTTTTTAAAACTAAAGATCAAAGCATCGACGACTGTTATTTGGTGATTGTGAATATACACTAATACCTTCTCTATTAAGAAAGTAAAAAAGAATTAATTTGCATTGAACGATTTTTTGATAGTTATGTTTTTGGTTTTAATCGTAAAAAATACCATTAAAAACATTTAAAAAATTAATTTGTTGAAACCTAGGCGAAAACCTAGGCGAAAACTAGGCATCCTATTAAAAAGTGTACAATAACAAAGGCCCCGCACAAAATACATTTAAAAAAGGTCCCGGTGAAATCTTCCCAAAACACCGAAATGCAACAAGTGTTTGGCGCATCGCTCATAGGAACAGTCCACTAGGCTGTCCGACTGACACTTTGTAGTTTCGGACCTGCTGATTAATAATATTATTTCAAAAGCTCTAGAAATGTCTAGATAACCTTTGATTAAGCAACAAATATTGTAACTTTGCATACTCAAATAGTTTTCAGGAAAATATAGTTTAAAACTTTGAAGCACAAAAAGGTCAGTTTAGTTTGGGTTTTGTTGTGCTTGTCTGTGAGCAGCGTCCGTGATCATGTTGTGAACCGTTGTTGAAGGAACAGGATCATTTTCATCTTGAGCGTCATGTTCTATGTCTTCAATAGGCACGTATTGAAGCTCTTCCTATTCCTCTGTTTGCAGTTTATAGTGGATGTATTCTGGAGGAAAGTTTACAGTCAAGTATCTCAAAAATTATAACGTTAAACGTGGAAACTTTTGCACATGCTGAGAGTTTAATCGCATCCATCTCTAGGCATTTCTGGCTTGCAGGTTTTCCTCTTCTACCAGCGTTTGAAGAACGTTCACCTACCGAGCACTCTGTAGCAATTCTCTGGCCAGTTCTGCATTCGCACCTTACATCTCAATTGGTGCATGCTACCTGTTTATTATGGCACTAGCGATTCGGTGAAAATCGCCGAGATTGTCAAGATGTGGAACGAGTATGACTTGAGCGAAGAACTTAAAAATGGACTTAATGTGACCATTCCTCGCCTCAAAAATCCATCTTGTTTTTGTCACCAATCTCGATTCATTTGTTCCTTCAGTCAGCAGTTGACTCTGCCCTTGTTCAAGTAGTGCGGGAATTTTCCAGTAAATAATAATGTATATTGTCTTTTAATGTACAGGGTACTACGTTAGGAGTAAGTTACCTAAAACTCTACCCTTTGGGAATTCACATGCTCATTTAGTTAGGAGCCCCTAGTTGTCGTATACGGTGTGTTCGCCCATGAATGAATCACTCTCGGTCATAGTAGTACCAGGTAATTTTTTCTTTTCTCGTTAAGATCTCCCAAAGGAAAATTCAAGCTCTAAAACTGCCTTACCTGCTCCCTGCTTTGCTACGTAGTAGAAGAAATTATTACAACGATGCTGTAGAGGGAAATTCCTTTCTTTTAATTTTTACATGAAAAATAGACTTTTTTCGAAAGGAAAATGGCATCTATCGATAGCCTTTATACACTTTAGAGTATCTATGATAAAATCAGACATGGTGCCTTCACCGTTTGTCCGAAATATAATTTCTACAATTTTGCCTTTGTTGTTTGTTAATGACCCGCAAAGTAATATTTAAAAAAAAAAGTTGTAGCTGACAAACATAAAAATCTGATAAAAAGTAAGGAAATTCGCCAGCTTTTTTTTTATGTGCCGTTTTTTATTGAAAAAATAATAGGAAAAATCTGTAAAAATTAATTGTTTACTTTAAATATTTCTGAACAGATTGTCATTGAAAAATGTGCAAAATATAAATAATTGTTCGCTTTTTGTAAATAAATGTGGACGTGAACAATATTCAGTTCTAATGAAAATAATAGAGTTTTTTAAATTGGAGGTAGTTACTTGAAATACCTGTAATAATTTACAACTTAAAAGAATTATTTGCTTCTTGTTGTCTTCGTGCAAATTGCGATATTTGAAGTCAGTTTTTTTACATGAAAAAGCAAGTGCCAGAAACCAGCGTGGTGCCGTTTCTTCTGGTTATCGCTCTCGGTTCGCCTGACCATAGAGAAGACGTTCGAAGGCCACAGTGAGGCTCAGAGACACAAGTTGGGTAGCTCGTGCTGGGGAAAACCGATGACGATCCTCTGAAAAACGGCACCACGCTGGTTCCCGGCACTTTCTTTCTGTTCGCGTTTGAGGGAAATTTATTCGAGAAAAAAGACTGATGCATTGATAAAATCTGATATACTATTATTTTTTCAAACTTGTGTGGTGGAAGTCGCAAATTAAGGATAGGAAAAGGATTTGGATGTAGAGAGCAGGGTGAAGTCAGTTAATGAGAAACCACAGTACAATTAATCTGTTTTAATAGCCAACTTACAGAAAGAGATGGGACCTGCTGCCCCACGATCGCTGTTTAATCTCGACGACCTTGTATTTCGAGAGCAGGTGTGGAGGTTGGAACTAATCGCGAGAATGTCCTCAAAGTTGTCTGGAGAGGCGATGGCGTTAGTTGGGGAATCGTAGGGGTAGGTCGTCAAACGTTTTTCTCACGACGTAGGTAATATAGGACGTGCGGTGAGCACAAGACTGACGAGACTGCTGGGAGCATAGGACTAAAGACTCGGGGATGAGGTTTTGGGGTGTATTGGCCGGTGTGGCTTTCCCCACTCCTAGTCCTTGGCCGACAGGGCCGTGTAGTAGTAGGGTGCTTGTAACTTTATTACAACCTCCCACCCTCCGTTTAGGACGACGTTTATTCTTTCAATAATTCTTCAGTCTTCTCGATTTCGTCGTTGAGGGTCATGTAAGATTCTTTCTCTGTTATGTCCAATTGAATATATTCATTATCTTTTTCTTCGCTTTTCTTATCTTGTATTTTTTGTGGCGTTTGTCTTTCTTTTAGTTCTATCCATTCCTCCTTCCTTAGAGTAATTTTTATGATTTCCTTGAATTCTTGATTTGCCTCTATCCAGCCTCCTTTTATGTATTTGGTCCTTGACGAATCAGGAACAGTGTGATAATTTTTTGTCCTGTTCAAAATCTGTTCACAGTACGTATCGTGAAGAATGTATAGTTGTACTGGTTGTACCATCCTCTCGCAATGCCTGCATTTACACATTTCGATGTCTTCCATATTCTTCTTTTTTACTAAAACAGAATTTATCCAATCCTACTTTTCGAACAAAACAACAAACAAAAATTGTTATTATGTTCCTAATCTTTTCAGATGGGTATCTTTTTGAAGTTCCGCTGTTCGTGACTCTTCTTTCCTGAAAATTAACTTATTTCTAAGTTCTACTTTTATTGTTACTTACAAATCAATTTTGGCTTCTTATAGCCGTATATATTTTTCTCTACAAGTTATTATTATATGAAAATGTTAAATTAAATTTCAAAAGATAACTATATATGTGGTTTATATAAAGAGTAAAATAGTGGCTTCTGTTGTGTTTGTAAAGGATAAAAAAATTAATTTTCTGTGGTGTATGAATGCAAGTATGAAACGTCTTATTTTAATTGTTTTACACGTCTGGGATCTTTTTACCCTTTTTTCTTTTTCTCTTTTGTTGTCTTGCTTTATTTTGATTTTTTTGAATACTTCTTCCAGTTTTCTTTCTTCTTTTTATTT
This sequence comes from Druon quercuslanigerum, assembly GCA_010014905.2. Taxonomy (NCBI): domain Eukaryota; kingdom Metazoa; phylum Arthropoda; class Insecta; order Hymenoptera; family Cynipidae; genus Druon; species Druon quercuslanigerum. The sequence continues at coordinate 5,249 of JAAAKG020138495.1, forward strand.
TTTTTTCATTTCCTCCTCTTCCTTCTGTTTCTTTTCCTTTAATCTCTTCCTTATTTTTTCTAAGGTTGGAAGACCGTAAAAAATTCTTTTCTTTTCTACTAATTTTTGTATTCTTGGGTCTCCTTTTCTAGACCTGTGTTCGTCATACATTCCCACGCGTGTTTCTAATTTTTTCTCCTAATCTTTTTTATTTCTATTTTCATTTTCCCGTCCAATTCTGTCTTTTTCTGATTTATTACTATTGATTTTTTGACTTTCTCATTGGTAGCGGACCCATCATATCGGATGTTACCACTGTCCACGGTTCTTCAATTATTCTCTTCACCATAAAACCTATTTGATTATTTACTTTTGGTTTTATTCTCTAACAAATATCGCACTCTTTCACATATTTTAAAGTCTCAGAGTACGTTCAGGGCCAAAAATAATTTTCAGATATTTTTGCGTACGTTTTTTCTATACCTAAATGACCTGCTTGTTTATTGTTATGATTTTCAATTAAAACTTGTTCCCTCAGTTCTTTCAGTATTGTTAATTTCCACAAGTTGCTATCTAAATTTAAGCTTGATTTTAAAGGGTCATGTCTATAGAACTATAATAGATTGCCGCGTATTTTTTAATTTTGATTTTCTTCGGGTTTATTTTTAACATGTATCATTTTACTTGTATACCAATTATCCTCAATTTCTTTGAAATCTTTTTCTTTATTTTCTAATACACTTGATAAAATACTAGAAACTTTTATTTCATTTTCACTAGCTCTTGATAATGCATCTGGAACATGGTTTAAACTTCCTTTTTTATAAACTATTTCATAATAGTATTCTAACAATCCCAGAGCCCATCTTGCTAATCGGCCAGTCAGATTTTTAAAATTATGAAGCCATTTCAATGCAAAGTGATCTGTGATAACATTAAAAGAATAACCCTTTAAATATGGTCTAAACATTCTAATTGCCCAGACTACAGCTGAACATTCTTTTCTGAAGCTGAATATTTACGTTCGGTTCCATTCAGACTTCTACTCGCTAACGTTATTACATAATTGTCGCTGTTTATTATTTGTGTTAAAACGGCTCCTAATCCAACGTCACTAGCATCGGTTTCAAGTTGGAATAGGCTTTCAAATCAGGACAGGCTCAAATTGGTACTGTTGTTAGTAAGTGTTTAATAGTCGTAAATGCCTGCTCCTGTTTGTCAGACCATTTCCACTTTACTTCCTTTTTTAATAACTTTTGTAATGGTTCTATAATTTCTGCAAATTTTGAAATAAATTTTCTATGCCAAGAAGCCATTCCTATCAGTTTTTAAACTTATTTAATTGTTTTTGGCCTTGGAAAATTAGAAACTGGTTCAATTTTTTCTTCATAAACTTGGAATCCTTATTTATTTACTATAAACCCCAAATATTTAATTTCGGAACATCCAAATTCGCATTTGTCTGAACCAATAGTTTAACCTGAATTTTTTATTTTATCGTCGAGATAACAATGAGGGCCGCTTCCTTATCAGCCACCGTCGTGGGAGAGGCGAGAATCATTGCTTTCATGCTTTCCAGGGCGGGTTGTATCCTGGTGTAGGTGAAGAACGAGGAGCCCCTTTCTCCTTACTGCATTAAAGCCAAGGAATGCCTGTTCACAACAAAACATCCAAGTAGATAAAAACAATGCAGGCGAAGTTACCTATTTTCGTGGAAAATTTCATGGTAACTGCTTTGGTCTACCCTCAACAGGAACGTGCCTTGAATCTCGGATGACCAATATTCAATTTTTGCTATCCCTTCCATCCGTTATTGGCAGTACAGTCCATGCTGCTACGGATGTCAAAAGGGGCTATCGATAACAAAGTTAATCCATGCTATCCTATATAAATAGAACTGACTATTCTATTCCAGATTTCAGACGGATGAGGGATAAGAAATTCAGGAGTTTATGTAGGAATGGTGGAATTGAAGATATGATGAAGGCGAGACGGCGATTGATCTTGATCGAACGTTTGCGTGGGTGGTAGAAATCTGTACAGCTCTCACTCAAGACGGCGGAATTATAAAGTACCTACGAATTCAAACAGCCCTACATCTTTAAAATTAATAACAACAACAAAAATCGTGTACCATAGAGTAATAAAATCGGAATAATTATGTAAAAAAAATAAAAGTAATATAATAAATTAAAAACATAACAAAATATAGGAGTGCTGAATTTCCCTAGTCTCGGCGTCAACACGAGAGCTTTATCATTATCAAAAAGTTATTTGAAAGAGAATTTGTGGGTTGCAGAAAATCTGCAATGTCACAACTCCTCTCTCCTTGGGAGAAAATAAAAAAATAAAAACCCTGAGGGAGACAACGCAATAACAACAAAAAATTTAATTTTCAAATCCTTCCCCAATTCAATGTCCAAAACTCGGGGCTCCTGGACCAAATAAGAATCAAAACAAGAAAATCAACTGATAAACAAAAAAACAAACATCCAAATAAAAAATAAAAAAATAAATCATAAAATTAAACAGAAATAAATGAGAGAATAAATAAGAAGAAAATAAAGAAAAAGAAAAACGAGTAACGCAGAAGCAGAATAAAGCAAACGAAGGAAGCTGAGTAAAAACAAGCGGAAGAAAAGTGATAAGCCAAATGAAGTGCAGGGGGATAGAGTGAAAAAGCGGAAATGAAAAATTAATGCTTTTAATGGCAGTAAAAAAATAATACAAAAAAAAAATGCGATCGCTAATAAAAAAAAATAAATCAAATATCGAAACCATGTTTCGGTGCGTCTGCCAAAGGCGGAGTATTCTATACAGAAAAAAAATCATCTTGTACAAAAGCGTAAAGGAATTCAAGAGGAGAAAGACGGGATTCATATGGTCGCAAAAGAGGATAAACTATCGATATGCGGGAGGAAAGGGTAAAAAACGACTGCAGTAGGGGCAGCTAGTGACGGAAAATCCTGGCGCTCCTCATCGGTAGCAGAAAGCTGACCGAGGACGCTGACACTGCAAAAAACGGTGGTTGGTTTTTGGACGGGAGTAGAAGGTGTAGGGGAAGCTTTGAAAATGGGAACAAGGGGTTCTAGCTCAGGGGCTCTGAGAGGAAAAGTTGTTTGATTTTCTATTGTAGATTTCGTAGAAAGAGGAGGGGTTTGTGTGGCTGTCGTGGAGGTTGTGGAGAGAGGAAGAGTCTGGGTCCCGGAGGCCTTGAACCTCCTTACGGGAGAGGAAGAGGCGCGAACTGGCTGAGGAATTCGTCGAAGTAGGTGGTCTGGGTTTCAGCGGGTCTCTTTTTAGCTGTCTTAAAGTATGTCTGTGTCACTTTATCACGGCCATTCTGTAGAGCCTTGCGGACGTGGTCAAACTGTTATACCGGTACCTGTAGTATTTCGTCATCTGTCGGCCAGTCTTTGATGATGGCCGTCGAGCGGACTTCTGCGGCCCCTTGCTCCTCCCTATAGGAATCCAATAGAGATGGGAAGAAATCGGGCATCTTTTTTTGGACTTTTTTTATAAAATCCGCATACTGGTGACGGTTTCGGTGGGGGTCTTCGGGGTTCGACATTGGATCACCACCTAGGGGCAGGATTACGAAATATTTGGGGGGGGGGGCAAAGGGTTTCAAATATTTAATGTGTTAAAATCGGTTAAATCGAAAAGTTCATAGGCGGTGGGCGATAGCACTTTCGAGAGTCGGTAAGGGCCGTTATATCGAGGGAACAATTTCTCTGAAATGTTTTTGATTTTAGAGGAAAGGACTCAGGATCTGCATAGAACTAAATCTCCTTTATAATATCTTACTGATCTGCGCCGGAGGTTATAATACTTAGATTGTTTCTCAAATGCTTGATCTAAATTCATTATTACCCAATCGCGCATATATTGCATTTCGGTCATTCGGTTTTTCCAGGATTCGGGATCTCGCGTTTCTATTTTACGTTTGGCAGAGTATCGGATTTTCTGAGAATTTATGGATAGGGGGTTTCTTCCAAAATTCAAGAAGGCGGGGGAACACTTGAGCGAGGTATGGTAAGCTGTATTGTATGCAAATTGGAATTCGGGAAGGTGTTGATCCCATGGACGATGGTCCTTATCAATATATGGCACTATCATGGTTTTTAGGATTCTGTTAAATCTTTCCACGGGATACGCTTGAGTATGGATGATGTTGAACTCCTGAGCTAGCTGGTAAAGAATTTCATTTACAAATTCGGTCCCATTGTCAGTAAGAAGCCCTTGGGGCGTTCCCCAGCGATTAATGATATTTTAACGAAAGGCCGCGTATATCTTCTTACCCGTGGCTACGCATAATGGTACGATTTCCACCCATTTTGTAAATAAATCTTTTAATACTAAAATGTACCGGAGTTCTAATTTACTTCTAGGTAGGGGGTCCATGACATCCGCGGTGATAACTATCTATGGTTCTTCTACGACGCGATGTCCCATTAAGCCTGCGTGTACTTATTGTTCTACTTTGCACATCTGGCAGATTGTGCTACCCTTCACATATTTTTTTAGGTCCCTGAAATAACCAGGCCAGTAATTTTCATTAGAAACACGCATATAAGTTTTTTGGGTACCTAAGTGACCAGATTGCGACAGGTCGTAAGCTTCGGATATCACAGATTTTTTTTCGCTGTCATTGGGCACTAGTTTCCATACGGCAAGAACTTCAACAAAGTCGGTAATAAGGGGGTTAGGTCGGTAGGTGAATAGTTTCTCGTTAGAAATTTTCCAGCGGGGAAATTGTTCCGGAAAATCGGATACGGCACTGAATCGTCGGAAATACCAGGACGGGACGGGATCTTTAATTAATAATAATATTTCTTCAGGTATTTCGGGCTCGAACATGCGGGATAGGACATCGGGAACGTGATGGTAAGAACCTTTTCTGTGTACAATATCGAAGTCATATTCTAGGAGGGACAACGACCATCTAGCTAAGCGACCAGTAGGGTTTCTTAAGTTGTACAGCCAACGAAGGCTACTGTGGTCTGTAATCACGATGAATTTGTAACCCTCTAGATAGGGCCTATATTTTTAAATGGACCATACGATCTTGAGTCATTATTTTTATGTCGTTGTATATTTCTGTTCGGCGTCGGTTAATGTTCTACTAGCATACGATATCACGCACTCTCGACCATCAATGCTTTGTACGAGGACGGCTCCTAATCCGGCATTGCTAGCATCCGTTGGCAATGTAAAAGGGATCTTAAAAGTGGGACACGTTGAAACTGGGGCTTCGGATAAACATTGCTTGATTCTCTCGAAAGCAGATTGCTGTTATTCTCCTAAATTCAGCGCTGCTTTTTCTTAAGCAACATTGATAGGGGGCTCAACAAGGTAGTATAGTTTTTAATGAACCGTCGATACCAGCTAGACATTCCGAGAAATCTACGCAGTGTTTTTATATTTTTCGGGTCGGTGTATTTCAAAATGGGATCTATTTTATCGGGATCGGTTTGCAAGCCATTTTCGTTTACTAAGAAACCTAAATAGTGCACTTGAGGGCAGCAAAACTCGCTCTGGTCTAGATTGATTTCCAGATCGGCATCCTTTATTTTAGTTAGGACCTTAGAGAGCCATTGGAGGTAGTCTTCGAAGGTTTCTGTAACAATTATTACGTCATCCAAATAAACAAAGGCGTGGGGTTCCATCTCTGGACATAATCATTGATCTAATAGAGGTTAGAAAGTCGCGGGGGCGTTTGTAAGACCGAAGGGCATTCTCTTAAAGTGAAACAGGCCGCGTCCGGATACAGTCAACGCCGTTTTGTCGCGGCTGTCTTTGTCGAGGGGAATTTGGTGGAACCCTTAACGTAAATCTATCTTTTAGGCGTAAGTGTCACTTCGAAATTTATCTAGAATACCGGTCATTTGAGGTAATGTCGGTAGCCAACACAATATCGACTTCTTCCACTATAATTTCCATGATTTTAGGAGATGTTAGGTAGTGACGCTGTTTTATAAGTGGGTGTTTCTCTACGTCTATAACATGCTTAGTCAAACTAGTTAATCTATACTCCCCGTGTGGTTCCGGCAGTTCTCGTTCTAGAAACACTTTAAGTTTAATATCTTCGTCTACAGTCGGTCTGAAGGTCCTGTTTGAAATTCGAAAGAGTAGATTTCGCTCCTCGATATCTACACTAAATCTGAATATTCTCAAAAAGTCTAAACCAATTGCTAATGCGACAGGTAAAGATTTAAGTACCCTAATACCAATAGATTTCTCGTAATTGTGGAGTTTGATCGGGGCTACTATCTCTTGGGAACCCAATTCTATCTGTCTGTTAGCCACTTGAGCTCGACCTCTGTCTAATTCTATGAACAAGCGTGAAGAAGTGTAAGATTCATTATCAATAATCTCCTTGGGGTTCTCGGGGAGGTACACATTAGGCTTAATTTCCTGGAAGTTAGAATAAGAGGGTTCAAGCAGGGGAGGAGGAGTGATAGCGATAGGGTCCGAATGGGCACCATTTGATATAATTAGGATAGGATGGGGTTTCAAAGGAGCCGTAATCTCTAGTTTTTAGGTTCAAGTTCCCCGAAATTAATTGATCTTGAATTTTAAGATCTTCTAGGAAGGGGTTGTTCGGTTAGGTCGCCGGAAGTACCGGATTTTTACTTTTGAAGCTAATATTGGGGACTCTCGAGGCTACTTCTGTTTCTCGGATTTGATAAAAATTCTATCTTCAAAAATGAAAAGTGTCAGGTCGTAGTCACCGAGGGTGTAGTCTCCTTTGTAATATGAAAAATCTACTTCTGAGTTTAAATACTCGATTTCGATTATTCTCGTAAATTGCCTGTATTTTTCCTTTTTAATTTTTCGGGCTTTTATTCTCGAATGGGGCTTCTTTTCTTTTACTAGAGGTGCGTTCCCCCTATAACATACCTCAGGTTTCATTTTCCCGAATACCTAGGCCATTCAGATTTATAGGTTTCTTTCCTACCATAACCATGTAACGAGAGGTAATACACGTGTGCATTCAGTACGCACACGTCTATCGTGCTCTCGTTAATTAGTACCATACCACCTTGCATACGATATCCCTACTCTCTCGTTCCCCACCACCGACATAGCATTGAGCGGTGATCGAACCTTTATCAGTCCAACTGCACGATGCGAAAAGTTAGTTCAGCCCGGAACGGCACACCGTGAGATCGGTGTAGCTCTCCCGGTAAAAACTCACGTTTCTCTCCCTATCAATAGGTGCTCCTATGATAGGTAAAGAAACGATCGATGCAATGGCAAGTAGTAGGTGCTCCTACACTTGCAAATTTCAGAAATAGTTTTCTCTCTTCAGGCAGAGAATTGATAATGATCGGGTGCTCCCGACATTACCAATTCGATGTCACGAAATGGTAATTGATAGGTGCTCC
>JAAAKG020138497.1:0-12618 GCA_010014905.2 Druon quercuslanigerum
TTAATAATATTCATTAATTAAAGGTACAATAATAATAAAATATTCTGATTAAAGAATTTATTCAATGTTCAACATAACTTTGAATTACTGTTTAAATTTAAATTAAAAATAATTATATGCAAATTGTTTAAAAAATAAATTTAAAAACATGTGCGCTTCAAACGATAAAAAATTCTCTCTACATTTTTTCTAAGCATAATTACATTTTCCAAAGAAAATTTGCAGGATTTAATTCAGCACTGTTTTACCTCGACAATTATTCTTAACTTCCTTTTTTTATAAAAAAAATACGGTTCTTGGGAACGCTTCATGTAATGCGCAATTTTCAAAAAAACTTTTTTATCAAGAAATATATTTTTTCAATTACTGTTATTTTTAAATTAGTATTGTATGTTTGGGAATTAAATAATTTTTTTTATTCTTTGAATTCGGTAAATTTTCTGTCAGGTATTTTATTATTGGGGAATTTCCCAAATCGGTAATATTATAAAATGTCGATGATTTTATTTTCGAGATTTTTTAGTCCCCCTAAAGTATGTGGCATTGTAAAATTTCCGAATTTAAACAATAAAAATTGACAATATAATAATGAAATATTCAAACAAAAATTTTAAGAAATGTTTGCTGTCTTCGGAATATTATTCTTCGGGAATTTTCGAAATCGATCTTCGAAAGACAAAAATTCAGAAATGATAAAATTGCCAAACAGTTTATAATATTGCCGAATTGAAAAATTTCAAAATAATAAAATTCTCAACAGTTTATAATATTACCGAATTCGAACATTGCTGAGTAATAAAATTCCCGAATTACAAAGTTACCGAATTTAAATAATTAAAAAATGCTTTTTTAAATTAATATTTTTCATTAATTAAATATACAATAATATTAAAATATTGTGATTGAAGAATTTGTTTTAATGTTTAAAACAATATTTTTGAATTATTATTTTAACATAAACTAAAAATAATTAAATGCAAATTAATTTAGAATCATAAGCGCTTCAAGCGATGAAAAATTCTCTCTAAATTTTTTCCGAACATAATAACATTTTACAACGAAAATTTTCTGGATTCAATTAAGCAGTGTTCTATCTCAAAAATTATTCTTAACTTTCTTTTTTTATAAAAAAATACGGCTCTTAAAAATGTTTTATCAAGAAATATATTTTATAAATTATTGTTATTTATAATTTAGTATTATTTTTTTGAATATTAAATAATTTTTTGAATTGTTTTTATTCGGGAAATATCCTAGTTTAAATATTTTATAAATGGAAAATTTTCTGTCATGTATTTTATTAGTGGGGAATTTTCCGATTCGGTAATATTATTAAATGTCGGTGATTTTATTTTTCGAGATTAAAAATACAATAATGGAATATTCAAACAATAATTATTAACAAATTAAATAAATTTTTGCTGTGATTAAGCCATTAGCATTATTGCATTTTTAATCAATAAATAATATGGATTTATAACCATATTTTTAATTTCAGAATTGATAAAATTACCAAACAGTTTATAAAATTAAAAAATTTGAAAATTCTGGAATAATATAGTTCCCGATAGTTTATTTTACTACCAAGAAACCTTAATTTCAAATAGGTATTATTTATTTAATAAAAAGTAAGTAATTAAATATTTATTTTACTGCAACTTTTAAAATGCTCATGCCTTCTTTGTTATTGTCTAGATTTAAAATTAAAATAATTTTTTTTTAATGCTTCACGATAAAAGTTTTCTGAAAATTATGCGCAATTATGTCAAACATTGTTATTTACAATTGAAACAATATTTTTTTGAAATAAATTTAAAATATAAAATAGTTACATTAATCGGCATATTTTATTATGGTATATTTAATAAATAAATCATATTTATCACAAAATAATTTGTTTGAATGTGTACATACGGAAATTTTATAATTCGAGAATTTTAGTTTCCGATATTTTATAATTCAAAAATTTTATTTCAGCAATCTTTTATCTTGAAAATTTGAAACTTTGTCAATATTATAGAATTTTGAAAAGGAATGAATGAAGAATCCTGAATAATAAATATCTCAATTTGTAAATTATAAAATTATAAAAATATAGAAATCCCGAATAATAAAATTTCCGAACAATTTATAGTTGTAGCTAATTTGAGATTTCCCGAATAATAAAATTTCCGACATTTTATAACTTAACCGACTCAAAAAATCAAAACAATAACATTTCTGATAAAAAAATTCTGAATTATTAATCATCCGATACTAAAAAATTTTAACACTGAAAAATTATCAAATCTAAATAATTAGGACATTTTTTTTTGTTAAATCATATTGATTTATTAAAAATACAACAATGAAATGTTTTGATCAACACAATTTTTTTAATTTTAGCGTATTTTTTTTAAATTATTGTTTAAATTTAATTTAACAATAATTAAAACAAAATTTCTCAGTGCAAAAGAAAAATACAAGACAAAAGATTTTTGTTACTAGACACTTGCATTGAGAAATTTTGGTTTGAATTATTGTTATTTTAATTTTAAACAATAAATTGAGAACTAAATTTAACATTATAAATTAATATTTTTTGATAAAAGTATTTTTATAAATGTATTTCTAATAAATAAATATTAATAATTTAAAAAAAAATGTTAAACGTTTTAATTCAGAAATTTTCTGGTATCGGGAATTTCAATGTCGTATATTTTACAAATCGGTAATTTTAATTGGCGAATTTTATTATTCGAAAATTTTCAAATTCGGTAATTTTAAAACTTTTATATTTCAGCAATTTCAAAATTTCAGGAATTTTCTATTTCGAATATATTTATTTTCAGAATTTTTAATTTTCGGAATTTTTCAATAATCTCCAAAGAAACCAAATATGTATACTAGAAGTTTTGCATATTTTCGTCAATATTTTCGTATGAAATGAAATATTTTAATATAATATTTTTACTAAAAATACGATATGTGACAGTAATTTTGTAAGTGGCCGGAAGGCAACGATCCTTCCCATTTCGTTCCAAATCCGAAAAAAGAAATTCCCCAATTTTATTTTTTTTAATTTTATTTACTTATATTTTATTCTTTTATTTTATTCATTTTTTTTATTATTTTTGAGTTTTTGAAATAATTGTTAGGGTTTAAAAAATGTAACGGGAAAGTATAGGGTCTTATAGAGAATTATTCAATTAAGAATTTTATGTGTCAGATATATGGGATTGACACCCCTAAATCACCCCCACAAGTACCTGAAAATTACCCTTAAAACCAAAAATGCCAATTTTTCATGAAATTGACATTTGAGGACTGTATTCTCGTCTGTTTTTACTTAAAGTTAATAATATTGTTCTATTGGAATATTTATTATCATTGGTTAATTAATTTTATAATTATTTAAACAAATGGAATTTCTTTTAAGAATTATTTTTAAAATTTGTTTTACCCTTAAAAACAATTTTTTTTTAAATCAGTGAATTTCTTTTTTGGGATTTGGAATAAAATGGGGGGGATCGTTGCTGTCTAGTATGCAAAGAAATTTTTCCATGCATTTATGGACCACCCTAGTGGTCATCCGTTCAATCATTTTTAAAGGGTTTTAATAATGCACCCTCTGTGTTATAACAGCGCAGTATTAATAGCATAATAAATTTAATATTTTATTCCAAGCACTCTAATTTATTTTTATAATCTATAAAACTTCGCCTTTGGCATATGCGTTGAAAGCTATCTAGAGTAAAATGCATTCGTTCGATTGGATGGATTTTTTATTTCAGTCAAAGCAAAAAAGGTTCTGACAATATAAACATTGAGTGTGCGCTCGTGTCTTTGACAGTTTTATATTTTTTTAAACATCTCTATTGTACAAGAACCTTTTTGTCAAATAAACGAATATTTTTATTCTCTGCTCGATAAATAAATTCTTCAAAGAATAAATTTATCTACCTGAAATTTCTGGAAACACCATTTTTTACTAAATTATTGACAGGTGAGTAATAATTAATAACAAAAAAAATATAACAAATAATTAACAATAAACAACAAATTATAAAAAATTAATAACAAAGTAAAATTTCTATCTATGCACATTAGTTCTCTTATCGCTTCAACTCACTTGAACTCAGTCCATTTCCAGAATTGGTCAATATAATTAATACTTAACTACATTTTCAAGTCTTTTGAAACTAGCTAAGGAAGAAAACAGCAAATATTTTAATAAATAAAAAAGTTGTTAATTTTTTTGTGAGGCTTTGCAAAAATCATGAATTTCAACCTTCAAGCGCTTCGTTTATCGAGCGAATTTTAAGCAACGGAAAACTTTTAGCGACAAAGTTGTTTATTAAGGTTCAAAGAAGTTTTCTGAAAATTTTCAGATCAATCGCTTTAATGGTTAAAAAATTATGAATATCTTAAATCACAAACGGAAATTTTGGCGCTGCTGCCGTATGCACGTGCCTCCTCGGTTACGAACGTGTTGCAGCAGAATCTCTTTGGTTAAAATTTGACGTTTTTTCTGAAAATTCAAACGTTTGTAGAAAAAATTCAACTTTTTTTAGCAAAAAAAAACAAAAATCCCCTTTCAAAATGAAAATTCAAGTCTAAAAATGTTTAATAAAAAAATTAAATTAAGATAAAAAAATTAATTCTACTATTTTGTCTTAAAGTGATAAAATTCGTTAAAAATTTAACAATTTATTTAAAAATATATCTTTTTTGTTGCAAATTTCCTTTTTGGTAGAAAATTAATTTTTCTAGTTTAAAATGGAACTTTTTATTTAAAAGTTATTCTGTTTTTGTTAACAATTAATGTATTTTGTTAAAAATTCGTATGTTTTGTTAAATTCAAATGAATCTGATTTTAAACACAAATTAAAAAGAAAATATCAACTTTTGCATTTTTGTTGAAAACTCATCCGTTTATGTTGAAAATTAAATGCATTTTTTGAAAATCTTTCTGCAAATTTTTGTTTAAATTTATCATTTTAGTACAAAACTGAATTACAAAACTAGCTAATGAAGAAAGACGCAAATATTTTAATAAATAAAAAAGTTGTTCATTTTTTTATAAGGCTTTGAAAAATCATGAGTCTCAGCCTTCAAGCGCTTCGTTTATCGAGAAAATTTTAAGCAACGGAAAACTTTCAGTAACAAAGTTGTTTATTAAGGTTCAAAGAAGTTTTCTGAAAATTTTCAGATCAATTGCTCTAATGGTTAAAAAATTATGAATGTCTTAAATTACAAACGGAAATGATGACGCTGCTGCCGTATGCGCGTGCCTTTTTGGTTACGAACTAGTTGCAGCGGAATCTCTTTGGTTAAAATTTGACGTTTTTTCTGAAAATTCAAACGTTTGTAGAAAAAATTCAAATTTTTTAGCAAGAAATACTTTAAAAAAGAAAACAAGAATCCCCTTTCAAAATGAACATTCAAGTCAAAAAATGTTCAATTAAAAAATAAATTAAGTTTAAAAAAAAATTAAATATACTATTTTGCGTTAACCTGATGAAATTCTTTAAAAATTTAACAATTTATTTAAAAATATATCTTTTTTGTTGCAAATTTCCTTTTTGGTAGAAAATTAATTTTTCTAGTTTAAAATGGAACTTTTTATTTAAAAGTTATTCTGTTTTTGTTAACAATTAATGTATTTTGTTAAAAATTCGTATGTTTTGTTAAATTCAAATGAATCTGATTTTAAACACAAATTAAAAAGAAAATATCAACTTTTGCATTTTTGTTGAAAACTCATCCGTTTATGTTGAAAATTAAATGCATTTTTTGAAAATCTTTCTGCAAATTTTTGTTTAAATTTATCATTTTAGTACAAAACTGAATTACAAAACTAGCTAATGAAGAAAGACGCAAATATTTTAATAAATAAAAAAGTTGTTCATTTTTTTATAAGGCTTTGAAAAATCATGAGTCTCAGCCTTCAAGCGCTTCGTTTATCGAGAAAATTTTAAGCAACGGAAAACTTTCAGTAACAAAGTTGTTTATTAAGGTTCAAAGAAGTTTTCTGAAAATTTTCAGATCAATCGCTCTAATGGTTAAAAAATTATGAATGTCTTAAATTACAAACGGAAATGTTGACGCTGCTGCCGTATGCGCGTGCCTCCTCGGTTACGAACGTGTTGCAGCGGAATCCCTTTGGTTTAAATTTGACGTTTTTGCTGAAAATTAAAACGTTTGTAGAAAAAATTCAACTTTTTTTGGAAGAAATATTTTAAAAAAGAAAACAAGAATCCCCTTTCAAAATGAACATTCAAGTCAAAAAATTTTTAATAAAAATTAAATTAAGTTTAAACAAAATTAATTCTACTACTTTGCATTAACCTGATGAAATTCTTTAAAAATTTAAATATTTATTTAAAAATGTATCTATTTTGTTGCAAATTTCCTTTTTGGCAGAAAATTAATCTTTCTAGTTTAAAATGGAAATTTTTATTTAAAAGTTATTCTGTTTTAGTTAACAATTAAAGTATTTTGTTGAGAATTCGTATTTCTTGTTAAATTCAAATGAATCTGATTTAAAACACAAATTAAAAAAAATATCAATTTTTGCATTTTTGTTGGAAACTCGTCCGTTTATGTTGAAAATTAAATGCATTTTTTGAAAATCTTTCTGCAAATTTTTGTTAAAATTTCTCATTTTAGTACAAAACTGAACTACAAAACTAGCTGAGGAAGAAAAACGCAAATATTTTAATAAATAAAAAAGTTGTTCATTTTTTTGTGAGGCTTGGCAAAAATCATGAATTTCAACCTTCAAGCTCTTCGTTTATCGAGCGAATTTTAAGCAACGGAAAGCTTTCAGTAACAAAGTTGTTTATTAAGGTTCAAAGAAGTTTTCTGAAAATTTTCAGATAAATCGCTTTAATGGTTAAAAAATTATTAATGTCTTAAATTACAAACGGAAATGTTGACGCTGCTGCCGTATGCCCGTGCCTCCTCGGTTACGAACGTGTTGCAGCGGAATCCCTTTGGTTTAAATTTGACGTTTTTGCTGAAAATTAAAACGTTTGTAGAAAAAATTCAACTTTTTTTGGAAGAAATATTTTAAAAAAGAAAACAAGAATCCCCTTTCAAAATGAACATTCAAGTCAAAAAATTTTTAATAAAAATTAAATTAAGTTTAAACAAAATTAATTCTACTACTTTGCATTAACCTGATGAAATTCTTTAAAAATTTAAATATTTATTTAAAAATGTATCTATTTTGTTGCAAATTTCCTTTTTGGCAGAAAATTAATCTTTCTAGTTTAAAATGGAAATTTTTATTTAAAAGTTATTCTGTTTTAGTTAACAATTAAAGTATTTTGTTGAGAATTCGTATTTCTTGTTAAATTCAAATGAATCTGATTTAAAACACAAATTAAAAAAAATATCAATTTTTGCATTTTTGTTGGAAACTCGTCCGTTTATGTTGAAAATTAAATGCATTTTTTGAAAATCTTTCTGCAAATTTTTGTTAAAATTTCTCATTTTAGTACAAAACTGAACTACAAAACTAGCTGAGGAAGAAAAACGCAAATATTTTAATAAATAAAAAAGTTGTTCATTTTTTTGTGAGGCTTGGCAAAAATCATGAATTTCAACCTTCAAGCGCTTCGTTTATCGAGCGAATTTTAAGCAACGGAAAACTTTTAGCAACAAAGTTGTTTATTAAGGCTCAAAGAAGTTTTCTGAAAATTTTTAGATCAATCGCTCTAATGGTTAAAAAATTATGAATGTCTTAAGTTACAAACGGAAATCTTGACGCTGCTGCCGTATGCACGTGCCTCCTCGGTTACGAAAATGTTGCAGCAGACGTCAAGGTCAAGTTGGATACCAAAACAAAAATAATAACCGTTTGTAGTTTTCTTCTAAAATATACTATAAATAATGCGAAGGAGCAGTGAACGGATTATTACTTAGATTACCGGCAAAAGTATTACTTTTTAAGAAAGATGGAAGAGAGGATGTTTATAAAAATTACGAATTGCAAAATTAAATCTCTTTTCTCTTTAAGTTTACGCTTGAACTAGAGAAACTTTCAAAAAGTCCTTCACTTCGAATTAGAATAAAAGCTTCAAAAGTAAAGGACGTAAAAAATTTCTATAATTACTCAAGTCATAAAGGTAACGAATTTTTTGAACAATATTTTTTAAAGTAAGAATTCAGAGCCGAGATGCCAAAGAAACTGAATGAAGTGACGAAAATGATTAAAAACAGTTTAAAATAAAGAATTATTTTAATAATTTGATGTTCAAAATGTCTAATAAATCAGTTATTTCATTGATATCTTGAGTATTATTTTGTTATCAGTTTTGACCTTCATAAGGCAGCGTCAAGACTTCCGCTTGTACTTTAAAATATTTATAATTTTTTAACCATTAAAGCGAATAATCTGAAAATTTCTAGAAAACTTCTTTGAATCTTAATAAACAACTTTGTCACTGAAAGTTTTCCGTTGCTTGAAATTCGCTCGATAAACGAACCGCTTGAAGGTTAAAATTCATGATTTCTACAAAGTCTTAAAGAAAAATTAACAACTTTCTTGTTTATAAAAATATTATCGTTTTTCTTATTTAAATGTTCAAGAAGACTTTAACACGTAATTTACTGACAACAGAATTAAAAATTTCAAAAATGGGCTAAGTTAGCACGTTTTGAAGTGGAAAAAGAATAAAATTTTTTGTTTTTAAAAAATCTGTTTTTTACCAATTTATTCAAAAACTATCAAACTTATAAATTTTCGCTAAATAAAAAAACAATGCGCCTTAAAATTCTCTACAAGAATCAGTTCTTAAAATTAAAATTCGTACGATTTTAAACCATAAAATCAAAAGATATAAAACATTCGTATTTTTGAAAATATAATCTTACAAGTATAAGAAATAACGTTTGAAGTTAACTTGTAGTGGTTGTGAAACAATTGATCTCGTCTCTCCTTAGCTTTAGAGTATTTTTTTTTACAAAATAGAAATAATATTCAATATAGATAAAATATTAATTTTGGACCAGTAGGCAACAAACAAGTAACATTTTAGTTCAAAATTAATTCCCTTGATTAAAAATTGAACTATTTATTTGATAATTTTTTTTGTCTGAAAAAACAACTTTTTCTTTCTCGTAAAAATTATTTTTTCACCTAAAAATTCATAACTTTATTTTTGGTTGAAAATGATCATTTTTTAATTTAAAATTTAATTACATGGTTAAAATTGATATATTTTCTTAAACCTTAAACTTTTTTTGTAGCAAATGATTCCTTTTGATTAAAAATTTAACTATTTGGTTAAGAATTTAGGTATTTTGTTGAAAAACCTTGTTTTTTTTATAGTATCCATTTTTTAATTTAAGTAAAAATTTTTTAATTTAAGTATATTAATTTGAGTATTTTGTTAACATTTTTTTAAATTATTTATTTTAAACTGAAAATTAATTCATTTGGTTAAAAATTCAACTGTTTTGCTGAAAATCATTTTTTCTGCTAAAAATTCAAATGGCTTGTGGATAATTTGGCTTTCTAGCTTGAAAATTCAACAGTTTAAGAGAAAATTAATTTATTCGATAGAAAATTCAACTATTTTGTAGGAATTTCTTTTATGTATTTTGTAGAAAATTTGTATTTTTTTTAATTAAACTATTTCTGATTTATAATAAACATATTTTTGGTTGGAATATCAACAATTGCTATGTTTCTTGAAAATTAAACTCCCTTTTGGAAAATACGTTCTTTAGTTTAAAATTAATTTTTTAATGAAAATTTAACTACTTTGTTCAAAATTCAACTGTTTAGCTGTAAATTAAGTTTTTTGGCGAAATTTTTAATGTTTTGAAGAAAATTTATCTTTTTGGTTACAAAATTTGACCATTTGATGAAAAATTCAACTTTTCTATAAAAATTTTGAATTTTTAAAATTGAAAACCCATTTTAAAAATAAAAATTTAACGAATCCATTCAGGGTGAATATAATAATTTTTAGATTCAAAATTCTACTCTTTGGTACTAAATTTATGAAAAATGTAGAAAATTTCACTATTTAGTTAAAAACTTATTTATTTTGTGGAAAATATTTATATTTTTTGGCCTAATTCAACTTCAAAATTTAAGGACCTAATTTAATTTTCAACTTTTTGGTACAAAGTGCAAGTAATTTTTTAAATAATCGTTTTTTAACATAAAAAACTAATTTTTAAATGAAAATTTAACTATTTCATTTTAGGTTTAAAATTTAATCTCTATCTCCTAAAAAATTAACTTTTTAGTGGTAAATTTATACAATTTATTGAAAACTTAACTATTTTATTGATAATTTTCTTTGGTCCAAAATTAATTTTTACTTTTTGGTTAAAAACTAATTTTTAAATTAAATATAACGATTTCATTTTGGGTTAAAATTTGTTCTTTTTCTTATAAAAAATTAACTATTTAGTGGTAAATTTATGAAATTGATTGAAAATTAAACTATTTTATTGATTATTTTCTTTGGTATACAATTAATTTTTACTTTTTGGTTAAAAACTAATTTTTAAATGAAAATTTAACAATTTCATTTTGGGTTCAAAATTCATCTTTTTCTCCTAAAAAATTTAATTAAATTTATAAATTTATAAAATTGATTGAAAATTAAACTGCTTTATTAGTAATTTTCTATGGTCCAAAATTATTTTTACTTTTTGGTTAAAAACTAACTTTTTGCTGAAAATTAATTTATTTTATTTTTGATGAAAAATGGTTCTTTTTTTAGTTAAAAATACAATTATTTGTTTTTCAAAATTCATTTCGTTTGTTGAAAATTCGACTTTTTTGTTAACTAATTAATCCCTTTGGTTAAAATTTGACGTTTTTCCTGAAAATTCAAACGTTTTGTAGAAAATTTGTATTTCTTGCTTGAAAATACAAGAATAAGATATGCAATTAATTCAATTATTTGGTAAAAAATTAACCTTTGTTGAAAAAAATTCTTTAAAAAAAACAAAAATACACTATCAAACAAAAAAATTAAAGCAAAAAAATGTTTAATAAAAAAATTAAATTAAGATAAATAAATTAATTCTACTATTTTGTCTTAAAGTGATAAAATTCGTTAAAAATTTAACTATTTATTTAAAAATGTATCTATTTTGTCGAAAATTTTCTTTTTGGTAGAAAATTAATCTTCTTAGTTTAAAATGGAATTTTTTATTTTCAAGTTCTTTTGTTTTAGTTAGCAATTCAAATATTTTGTTGAGAATTCGTATTTTTTGTTAAATGCAAATGAATCTGATTAAAAATAAATTTTTTTTTATTAAAATATCAACTTTTGCATTTTTGTTCAAAACTCATATTTTCATGCTGAAAATTAAACTATTTCATTGATTATTTTCTTTGGACCAAAATTACTTTTTACTTTTTGGTTAAAAACTAATTTTTAAATGAAAATTTAACAATTTCCTTTTGGGTTAAAATATCATATTTTTCTCCTAAAAAAATTTAATTAAATTTAAAAATTTATAAAGTTGATTGAAAATTAAACTGCTGTATTAGTAATTTTCTATGGTCCAAAATTAATTTTTACTTTTTGGTTAAAAACTAATTTTTTGCTGAAAATTCATTATGTTATTTTTGATTAAAAATGTTTTTTGTTTCAAGTTGAAAATACAATCATTTGTTTCAAAATTCATTTAGTTTGTTGAAAATACGACTTTGTTCGTAATTAATTAATCCCTTTGGTTAAAATTTGATGTTTTACTAAAAATTCAAACTTTTGGTAGAAAATTTTTATTTCTCGCTTGAAAATACAAGATTAAGGTACATAATTAATTCAATTATTTGGTAAAAAAAAACTTTGTTGAAAAAAATTCTTTGGAAAAAAACAAAAATCCACTTTCAAAATAAAAATTTAAGCAAAATAATGTTTAAATAAAAATGAAATTAAGTTTTAAAAAAATTATTTCTACTATTTTGTATTAAAACTTGTGAAATTCTTTGAAAATTAAGCTATTTATTTTAAAATGTATCTATTTTGTTCAATATTTCCTTTTTGGTAGAAAATTAATCTTCCTAGTTTAAAATAGAATTTTTTATTTAAAAGTTATTCTATTTTAGTTCTTCCAATTTTTCAATTCAAATTTTTGTTTAAATTTATCATTTTAGTACAAAACCGAACTACTTTGTTTGAATTTTTTTTACTTATAATTTTTTTACTGAAAATTTAAATATTTGTTTAAAAATTCAAATGCTTATTCAATTTGAAAACTCATCTGATTGGTAATTATTCAATTATATTTTTTTTTAAATTATGTTACTCGCTCTTTTTTAACAGCTTTTACGTAATAATTTTTAAGTTTACCAATTATCAAATTATTCACTATATCTAACGTTTCAAATTTGAAATTATTTGAATTGATGTCTTACAATTTAAATTTGTCTAAATATTAAAAATTTAATTCTATTTTTACTATTTAAATTGTTCATTTATTATGATTTGATACTTATATTTTTATTATTAAAATACAATTTTGAAACCTAATTAGAATTTGAAATTTTTTGTCCTGAGTAAAAGTAAGTAGAAAAAAATTATGGAATAGTTAAGAGTAAATAATATTTGTATTTTAAAATGTTGTAAAAATAAGATACTGATAGCGCGCCTTTCA
>JAAAKG020138498.1:0-12618 GCA_010014905.2 Druon quercuslanigerum
AAATTTTTGATTGAAAAAGTAATCTTTGACAAAAAACTGAACTTTCAACAATTAAAAAAAAAATATCAATCAATAACAGAATTTTTGAACCCAAAAAGACAATTTATCTAAAAAACAGTAGAATTTTCAAAAAGAGAAAAAATTTCTACAAAAAAGCTAATTTTCTACCAAATAGTTATATTTTCATGAAAATAATTTAATTTTTAGCAAAGCAATTCAATTTTCGAGTAAAAATATAAATTTTCAAAGCGAAAAGGTAATTTTTAACGGAGTATTTTATTTTTTTACCGAAGGGTGGGATTTTTAGGTCAAAAAGGCGAATTTTCTGAAAAACAGTTTAATGTTTAACCCAAAAATAATAATTTTCAATTCAAATGATGAATATTTATCTAAAAAAATTAATCTTTTCAAAAGTAGTGTAGGTATAAATAAAGTGATTGATTTTCAAACAAAAACAGACGAATTTCCAAGCCAAATGATGAGATTTGAAGTAGAAAAGATTAATTTTTAATTAAAATGATTTTTTGCTAAAATTTTGATTTAATATATCTGAAATCTTCACAAATCTTTTTGAATTATCTCAAGAATCTTAGGAAATTCGTGTGATTTAATCTTGAAAACTAATAAATAAATAAATTTGAAAAAAAAATAGTTATTCGACATTTATATTTTGTATTTAATATTGTTTTAATCTAAACTGATTAAAAATAAATAAAATTGTGGTTACAAAATAATTTTGGTTCTTTTTACAAAAATTTGTATTAATTCTATCAATTCACATTTCTTTCGTTTAAAAAAATATTTCCCTAGAATTGTCATTTTTATAAGTAAATATTAAAAAAAAATTACACTGGAACCGTAGTTGGAAACGAGGCCGGAAACAACGCCGGAAACTACGTTGGCTCTGATTCCGAATTCCGATTTTGTTTTCGACGTAGGCTACGTTGCCATTTCCGGCGTCGTTTCCGATGTCATTTAAAAAAAAAACATCATTGAAAATAGGTTTTTTTTTTGTGAATTTTAACATTCTTTATATAAAATAATGTTTTTTATTTATAATGACATTAGTTATAATATTTTGAATCTTAAAGCCATGGAAAGACTATTTTTTTCAGATATCGGACTTTTGACACAACTACCTCAAAGTTGAACTAATTTCTTAAAAACTAAAAAAAAAATAATAATTTTTAATCCCTTTATTAAAAATTTTAATTTTCGGTTAAGAATTCCTAAATTTGGTTAAAAATTCGTGTTTTCAGTTAAAAATTAAACAAATAGGTTGTAAAGTAGAACTACTTCCTCACAAAATAAAAAAATACATTTTTTTATATCCTTCATAAGAATTAAATTTTTTGCTTAAGAATTTTTTAAGTTTATTGAAATTTCGTCTTTATTAGGAATAAATTAATCTATTTGTTTAAAAATTATTCATTTTTATTTGAAAATTCAACTTTTTCGTTGAGAATTCTTGAATTTTCCCAAAAATTCGTCTTTTTTGGTACAAAATTTATTTTGTTGTTTGAAAATTATTTTTTTACTTCAGAGTTTAACAATTAGGTTTTTAAGTTGCACTGTTTTCTTAAAAATTCAACTTTTGGGTTGAGAAATCTTGACGTTTATTGAAAAATCGTCTTTTTTGCTAATAAATTATTCTTTTTGTTTAAAAAATCATCTTTTTTAGTTTAAAATTTAACTTTTTGGTTGAGAATTCTTAAATTTTGTTAAAAATTGTTTTTATTTCAGAAAAAAAGAAGAAAGTTGGAAATTAATCTGTTTTGTTGAAAATTCTATTTTCTGGTTGGAAAATTACTTTGGTAATTGAAAATTGATCTATTCCATTGTTCGTAATATGTTTTGAAAAACTCGTTTTTTTGTTAAAAATTAATTTAGTTTATTAGTTGAAAATTCGTCTTTTTATATAAAATTATACATAATAAAACATACATATTAAAAAAATATCAATATAATACATAAAAAAACTCCGGAAACGAGGCCGGAAACAACGCTTGAAACTAGGCCGGAAACAACGCCGGGAACGAGGCCGGAAAGAACGCCGGAATTTCAGAAAATTTTTAGAGTTTCCTAAATATTTTTAATCCGTTAGTTTAATTTAAAAAGATTTAAAGAATTTCAAATATTTTACGATATTTTAAAACAGTCCAAGGGGACTTATAAGATTTCTTAAGATTTCAGTGATTTCATGGGATTTTAAAAAGCTTTTTATTTTTTTTTTAAATTATTTGCAGTGCACAGACCATCGGATTTTAAAGTGTTTGGCACGTTTCAAAATAATTTAAGACCTGTTCAGCTTTAAGTCTCAGATACGCAATACTCAAGCTGATCGATGTCGAAAGGTTTCGCGAAATTTAGGGGGATAGTTGTCGAGCGGAGGCGAACCTGACTTATAAATTTTAAACTAATGATCACTTCCTGAGAAATTAATTTCCATAAAATAACATTAGCAAACTTTAGGCGTTTTTTCGCAACAGTATAATTTGTTGCCTCAGTCATGATTTACAAAACAGGCCATCATTTTGCAAACAGTGTTGCAAAATTTGTCAATTTCTTAAAATAAGAGTTGAAAGAAAAACCAAATTCTGTATTATGTTTTCGAAAATGATGTAATTGTATATTTTTTACCGACTTAAAAAAACACCGTAGTTTTGTCTCCCCCCCCCCCATTCACTTCAGAAAGCAACAAAGCCGTCAGACATAAACGAATTTCATTTTTATTCTGTTTGTTTTTTTCGCATTTATAATGAGTTTTTAAACAGTTGAATTTTCAACTAAATAATTAAATTTTTAAACAAAACAGTTGAACTTTTAATAAAAAAATTAAATTTTTAACTAAGTATTGTTCAATTCTCAAACAAACGAAACGAGGTTTAAATTTTGAATTAAAAAGATAACTCGACAAAATAGATAAATTTTTAAGCTAGAAAAATGTATTTTCAAGTAGAATGTAATTTTTAATCAAGAGACTTGAATTTTCAACCAAATAGTTGAATTTCAAAGAAAAAAAGAGGTCTTCAGCCAAAAATGGAATAGTAACATTTTTATTTTAAAAAGTTAATTTAAAAAAAAATAATTTTCTTCCAGTTAAATTAAATAAAGAATGAATCAAAATAGTTTAATCTAATTAAAAAAAGAATTCTCAAAAATAAATATTATAATTTTCTACCAAAAAAATCGAATTTTCAAAAAAAATAGATGAATTTTCCAAGTGATTTATTTGGGAAATAAATTGTTTAAATTTTAACCAACTAGTAGAACTTTTTAATAAAATAGTTAAATTTGAAACCTGAAAATATAAATTTTCAAGAAAAAAGTTAATTTTTTAAAATATAATTTTATTTTCTACCAAATTGTTGAATCTATAATTCAAAGGGAGGAATTTCCTACAAAAAGAACTTAAATTTTTAACCCAAATAATGAATTTTCAACAAATCCTCTTGTAATACTAGACATTTTAATCAAAAACAATTTTGATTTTAAATAAAAAAATTTATTTTTGTTATTTGAAAAATTTTTTTTTCGTTAAAAGTTTTACAAATAGTTTTTATGTATTTTTTTTGACGATTTGTAAAAAAAATTGTTTAAATTTTAACCAATAAATAGATTTTTTTAGCAAAATCGTTAAATTGTACAGCCAAAAATATGAATTTTTAACGTAAAAGTTCATTTCTAAACGCATAATTTTATTTTCTACCAAATTATTGAATTTATAATCCAAATGGATGAATTTCCTACAAAAAGCAGTTAAGTTTTTAACAAATCCTCTAATAAAAGATATTTTAACCAAAAACAATTTTCTTTTTAAAAAAAAAATGTATTCTGTTGTTTGAAATTTTGTTTGTTCGTTACAAGTTTAACAACTAGGTTTTTAAGTTGAAGTATTTTCTTAAAAATTAAAAAAAAACATTATCTTCCTTAAAAATTCAACTTTAGGGTTGAGAATTTTGGAATTTGATTGAAAATTCTCTTTTTTTGTTAATAAATTAATCTCTTTGTTTAAAAATTCACCTTTTAAAGTTAAAAATTCAACTTTCTGGTTAAGAATTCCTTAATGTTGTTCAAAAATTGTTTTTATTCCGGTAGAAAAAGAATCAGTTCGTTTAAAAATTCATCTTTTTGTTTAAAAATTTAACAACTAAGTTTTAAGGGTAAACTACTTTCTCAAAAATGTATTTTTTGCTCACAATTTGTGAAAATATGAATTTTAAACATAAAAATTAATTTTTAAACATATAATTTTATTTTCTACCAAATTGTTGAATTTATAATTTAAAAGGACAAATTTCGTATAAAAAGCAGTTGAATTTTTAACCCAAAAAATGAATTTTCAAGGAATTATCTAATACTAGATATTTTAACAAAAAAAAATTTTGATTTTATATAAAAAAATTTATTCTGTTGTTTAAAAATTTATTTTTTGGTTAAAAGTTTAATAACTAGGTTTTTAACTTGAATTATTTTCTTAAAAATTAACTAAAATTTTATCTTGCCTAAAAATTCAACTTTTAAGTTAAAAATTCTTAAAGTTTATTAAAAAATCGTCTTTTTTGATAATAAATTATTCTTTTTGTTGAAAATTTCACATTTTTTAGTTGAAAATTCAACTTTTTGGATAAAAATTCTTTAATTTTGTTAAAAAAATTGTTTTTATTTCGGTAGAAAAATACTTTTTTCTTTAAAAATTTAACAACTAAGCTTTAAGGGTGAACTACTTTCTCAAACATGTATTTTTTGTTGAAAATTTGTGAAAAAATTGTTTAAATTTTAACCAACTAGTAGAATTTTTAAACAAAATAGTTAAATTTTAATCCCGAAAATATGAATTTTTAACACAAAAGATATTTTTCTTAAACATATAATTTTATTTTATACCAAATTGTTGAATTTATAATCCAAGAGGAGGAATTTCGTATAAAAAGCAGTCGAATTTTATCCCAAAGAATGAATTTTCAAGAAATTTTCTAATACTAGATATTTTACCCAAAAACAATTTTGATTTTAAATAAAAAAATTTATTTTGTTGTCCGAAATTTTTTTTGTTGGTTTTAGAATTTTTGAAGTTTATTGAAAAATCGTCTTTTTTGGTAATAAATTATTCTCTTTGTTTAAAAATTCATCTTTTCAGTTCAAAATTTTACTTTTCCGTTGAGAATTCTTAAATTTGGATGCAAATCCTTTTTTTTTTGGTAATAAAATAATCTTTTTGTTTAAAAATCCAACTTTTTTAGTTGAAAATTCAACTTTTTGGTTGCGAGTTCTTGAATTTTGTTAAAAAATTGTTTTTAGTTCGGTAGAAAAAGAATCTTTTTGATTATAAATTCATCTTTTTGGTTAAAAATTTAACAATTAAGTTTTAAGAGTGAACTACTTTCTCAAAAATTTATTTTTTGTTGACGATTTGTTAAATAAATTGTTTAAATTTTAACCAACTTGTAGAATTTTTTAACAAAATAGTTAAATTTTAAGCCCGAAAATATGCATTTTTAACACAAAACTTAATTTTTTTAAATAGATATTTTTATTTTCTACCAAACTGTTGAATTTATAATCAAAAAGGACGAATTTCCTACAGAAAGCAGTTGAAATTTTAAACCAAAAAATTAACTTTCAACGAATTCTCTTCTAATGCTAGATATTTTAACCAAAAATAATTTTGATTTTAAATAAAAAAATTTATTTTGTTGTTCGAAAATTTATTTTTTTGTTAAAAGTTTAACAACTAGGTTTTGTAAGTTAAAATATTTTCTTAATAATTAAAAAAAATTGATCTTGCTTAAAAATTCAACTTTTGGGTTGATAATTTTAGAATATTATAAAAAAATCGTTTCTATTTCGGTAGAAAAAGATTTTTTTTGTTTAAAAATTGACCTTTTTGGTTAAAAACTTAACAACTAAGTTTTAAGGGTAAACTTCTTTCTCAAAAATGTATTTTTGTTAACAATTTGTAAAATAAATTATTTAAGTTTTAACCAACTAGTAGAATTTTTTAACAAAATAGTTAAATTTTAAACCCAAAAACATGAATTTTTAACAAAAATGTTAATTTTTAAACATATAATTTTATTTGCTACCAAAATGTTGAATTTATAACCCAAAAAATGAACTTTCAACAAATCCTGTAATATTAGATATTTTAAGCAAAAACAACTTTGATTTTATATAAAAAAATTTATTTTCTTGTTTGAAAATTTATTTTTTGGTCAAAAGTTTAACAACTAGGTTTTTTAAGTTGAACTATTTTCTTAAAAATAAAATAACATTTTATTTTGCTTAAAAATTCAACTTTTGTGTTGAAAATTCGTAAAGTTTTTTGAAAAATCCTCTTTTTTGGTAATAAATTAATTTTTTTGTTTAAAAATTCACCTTTTTCAGTTAAAAATTCAAATTTTTAGTTAAGAATTCATAAATTTGGTTATAAAAATTGTTATTATTTCGGTAGAAAAAGAATCTTTTTGTTTAAAAATTTAACCACTAAGTTTTAAGGGTGAACTACTTTCTCAAAAATGAATTGTTTGTTGACGATTAGTAAAATAAATTGTTTAAATTTTAACCAAAAACAATTTTAATTTTTAATAAAAAAATTTATTCTGCTTGAAAATTTATTTTTTGGTTAAAAGTTTAACAACTAGGTTTTTAAGTTGAACTATTTTCTTAAAAATTAAAAAAAAAAACATTATCTTGCTTAAAAATTCAACTTTAGGGTTGAGAATTCGTGAAGTTTATTAAAAAATCGTATTTTTTGGTAATAAATTATTCATTTGGTTTAAAAATTCATCTTTTAAGTTGAAGATTCAACTTTTTGGTTGAGAATCCTTGAATTTGATTTAAAATCCTCTTTCTGGTAATAAAGTAATTTTTTTGTTTAAAAATTCACATTTTTTAGTTAAATATTCAACTTTTTGGTTGAGAATTCTAGAATTTTGTTAAAAAAATGTTTTTAGTTCAGTAGAAAAAGAATTTTTTTGTTTAAAAATTTAACAAAAAAGTTTAGAGGGTAAACTTCTTTCTCAAAAATGTTAATTGTTGATCTTAGGTTTATTAACCAGGGAATATTTAATTATTAATTTTATATGTTAATTTTGTTTGTGTACTGGTCTATATCAATATTAATAAAATATTGATAAATCTTAAGATTGTGAAAAAAATTAGACAAACAAAATTAACATCTAAAATTATTTAATAAATTGTTTCATTGTTTAAAAATTGTTTTTTGATAAAAAATTATTTTTTTGTTTAAAAATCTATCTTTTTAGTTGAAAATTCTTAAATTTGATTGAAAATCTTCTTTTTGTTAATAAATTAATCTTTTTGTTTGAAAATTCACCTTTTTTAGTTGAAAATTCAACTTTTTGTTTGAGACTTTTTGAATTTTTAAAAAAATTCATTTCTATTTCGGTAGAAAAAGAATCTTTTTTTTAAATTTAACAACTAAATTTTAAGGGTGAACTACTTTCTCAAAAATTTATTTTTCGTTGACTATTTGTGAAATGAATTATTTAATTTTTTACCAACTGGTAGAATTTTTTAACAAAATAGTAAAATTTTAAACCCGAAAATATAAATTTTTAACATAAAAGTTACTTTCTTAAACATAAAAATTTAATTTTCTACCAAATTGTTGAATTTATAATCCAAAAGGACGAATTTCCTAAAAAAGCAGTTGAATTTTTTACCCAAAAAATGAAATTTCAACAAATCCTCTAATACGAGATATTTTAACCAAAAAAATTTTGATTGTGAATAAAAAAATTTATTTTGTTGCTTAAAAATTCAACTTTTGGGTTTAGAATTCTTGAAGCTTATCGAAACATCGTCTTTTTTGGTAATAAAATATTCTTTTTGTTTAAAAATTAATCTTTTTAGTTAAAAATTTAACTTTTTTGTTGAAAATTCTTAAATTTGATTGAAAATCCTCTTTTTGTTAATAAATTAATCTTTTTGTTTGAAAATTCACCTTTTTTAGTTGAAAATTCAACTTTTTGATTGAGAATTATTGAATTTTGTTAAGAAATTGTTTTTATTTCCGTAGAAAAAGAATCTTTTTGTTTAAAAATTTAACAACTAAGTTTTAAGGGTGAACTAATTTCTCCAGAATGTATTTTTTGCTCACAATTTGTGAAAATATGAATTTTAAACATAAAAATTAATTTTTAAACATATAGTTTTATTTGCTACCAAATTGTTGAATTAATAATTGAAAAGGACGAATTTTCTACAAAAAGCAGTTGAATTTTAAACCCAAAAAATGAATTTTTAACAAATTGTTTAATACTAGATATTTGAACCAAAAAGAATTTTGAATATAAATAAAAAACAATTTTGATTTTACATAAAAAACAATTGAATTCAACCAAAAAAGACGACTGTTCAGAAAAATAGTTGAATTATCAAACAAGTACATGGATTTATTACCAACAAATGAAATAGTTACATTTTTAAACAGCAAAGATCAATTTTCAATTTAAAATATAAATTTAGCAAAATAGTTGCATTTTTGACGAAAGAGGTGTATTTAGAACTAAAAATGTAATAATTAAATTTTCAATTAAAAAGATGTTAAATTTAAATAAAAAAAATAAACGAATTTTCAACGAAATAGTTAAATTTTCAGTCAGAGATGAATCTTCAACCAAAAATAAACATCAATGACAGAGTAGTTCAATTTTAAACCAAGCTGTTGAATTAAAAAAAAAAGTTTTTTAACAAAACACTTACTGCTTTTTGAAAGTCATCATTTTCACGTATTTCATATAGCATCATCTCTTGTTTCGTATTATCTGCTGTATCCTCTGATATAACTTTGCTTTCACCACAGTCACGAAACCTGACAAATTGAAGTCAGTGTTACGTGTAAATTTTATTGTTAAATTATAAGATTTTTATAACAGCATTCGAAAAGCTAATACAGTTCCTGGAAATCATTGAAGGTCTCCTAAAGACTTTGAATATTTAATATTTTTTGCTTGGAAAAACCTTTAAAAGTTCTTATATTTTGTTCATCATCCTGAAATTTTTATTCGCTTATTTCCATGGTTTTAAGATTCAAAATACTATAACTAATGTCAATCTAAATAAAAAACATTGTTTTATATGAAGAATATTGAAATTCCCAAAAAAAAACTGATTTTTAACGATGTTTTTTGGAAATGACATCAGAAACGACGCCGGAAATGAAAACGTAACCGACGTCGGAAACAAAATCGAAATTTGGAATCAGAGCCAAAGTCTTTTCCGGCGTTGTTTCCGGCATTGTTTCCGGCCTTGTTTTCGACGTTGTTTCCGGCGTCGTTTCCACGGTTCCAGTGTAAAATTTTTTTTTTAATATGTACTTATAACTATAATGGTTCTAGGGGAATATTCCTTTGAATGAAAGAAATCCTCAAAAAACAAACTTATTTTTAACCATGTTTTTTTTGAAATGAATGTTTTTTCTGAAAATCGCTTTTTATCAATTTAAAAAAATTGTTGCATTTTAATAAATGACAGATTTTTTCCGGGGAAACATTCTCTACAACTGTTTAATATTTGCTGTTTCCAGTAATTTTGAAATTTAATTTTTTTATGGCTTCTAGGCTTCTTCTGTGGTTCTAAATCAATAGAACAATTTTTTGTTAAAAAACATTGAAAAAAAAAATTATATTTTCAGATTATTTAGTTATTGTTAAAATTGAGAGCAGTAGAGTTGCAGGGAAGCGACGGTCAGAAAAAATTTAATTGCAAAAAAACATTGTTATAATTAATGTTTTTTTTTTTGTAAATTTTAATATTTTTCATTAAAAATAATGTGTTTTCTTTGAATTGACATCAGTTATAATATTTTGACTTCTGGAACGACAACTACCTTGAAACTTAGTTGTTTAATTTTTAACCAAAAAAGACGAACCAATTTAATATAATTTCATTTATAATTATTTTTTCTTGAAGTAGAAAAAACTGTAGCTCAAATTTCTATTATAAAATCGTCTTTTCTTATAGAAAATTATTCTTTTGTAGTTGAAACAATTCTTGGACTTTGTAAATAAATTTCGCTTTTTT
Organism: Druon quercuslanigerum; assembly: GCA_010014905.2. Lineage (NCBI taxonomy): Eukaryota > Metazoa > Arthropoda > Insecta > Hymenoptera > Cynipidae > Druon > Druon quercuslanigerum. The sequence continues at coordinate 10,051 of JAAAKG020138498.1, forward strand.
TCGGTAGAAAATTAAAATTTTGGTATAAAAATTCATCTTTTTTAGTTAAATATTCAACTGGGGTGGGGAATTCTTAAATTGCATTAAAAATTCATCTTTTTCGTAGTAATTAATTTTGTTGTTAAAAAGTCAACGTTTTATTTAAAAAATCTTTAATTTGATTAAAAATTAAACAACTTAGTGTTAAGGTAGTTGTTGTGTCAAAAGTCAAATATCTGAAAAAACAGTTATTATATGATTTCAAGAATCTAAATATTATAACAGGAGCAAAAAAACATTGTTAAAAATAAGTATGTTTTTTGTGAATTTCTTTCATTCAAAGAAATATTTCCCTAGATCCATCATAGTTATAAGTAGGTATATATTAAAAAAGAAATTTTCACACTGGAACCGTAGTTGGAAACGACGCCGGAAACAACGTCAGAAACAATGCCGGAAACGACGCCGGAAACAACGTCGGCTCTGAATCCAAATTTCGATTTTGTTTCCGACGTCGGTTAATTTGTCATTTCCGGCGTCGTTTCCGATGTTATTTCCAAAAAACATCGTTAAAAATAATTTTGTTGCTGTTGTGAATTTTAACATTCTTTATGTAAAATAATGTTTTTTATTTAGAATGACATTAGTTATAATATTTTGAATCTTAAAATCATGGAAAAACTATTTTTTCAGTTATCGGACTTTCTTAAAAATTTAAATTTTCAGTTGAGAATTCTTAAATTTGCTTAAAAAAAATTTTTTTCGGTTAAAAATTAAACAAATAGGTTATAAAGTAGAACTTCTTCCTCAAAAAATAAAACAAGAAATTTTTTTTACCTCCTTCATAAAAATTAAATTTTTTGTTTGAGAATTCTTGACTTTTATTGATATTTTTGAATTTTGTTAAAAATATCTTGTTTAAAAATTCAACTTTTGGTTTTGAAAATTCAACTTTTTGGTTGCGAATTCTTGAATTTGATTGAAAATCCTCTTTTTTAGTGATAAATTATTCTTTTTGTTTAAGAATTCACCTTTTTTAGTTGAAAATTCAACTTTTTGTTTGAGAATTTTTAAATTTTGTTAAAAATTCGTTTCTATTTCGATAGAAAAAGAATATTTTTGTTTAAAAATTCATCTGTTTAGTTAAAAATTTAACAACTAAGTTTTAAGGGTGACCTATTTTCTCAAAAATGTATTTTTTGTTGACGATTAAAAATTTTAGTAAAAAATTAATCTTTTTGGTTGTAAATTGAACTGCTTTGTTGAAAATTCTTTTTTTTTGTTGGAAAATTACTTTGGTAATTAAAAATTTACCTACCCCATTGTTGGTCAAAAATGTTTCATTTTCAGTAAAAATTCAACTCTTTTCTTCAAATTAAACTATTTTCTTAAAAATTATTTTTTTCGTTAAAAATTAATTTAGTTTTTTAGTTGAAAATTCAACTTATTGGATGAGAGTTCTTGTATTTTGTTCAAAATATTTGTTAACCGTTTTATTTGTTAATTTAGTGAAGTTTGAAATCTAATAATTGTAAAGCTCTTTTTTCAATATCTTGTAAGACCAAATCTGAAACAACTGGAGAGAATGGTAAAACCATAGGGCAACCCAAAATTTGTTTATAAAATTTGTTGTTAAAGGAGAAAACAGTACTATTAAAAATCGTTTTCGTAGCTATTAGAAGTAAATTTTTTGTTATTTTAGTTCAATTATGATTCAAATTAACTTTTTCCTCAATGCAATCTAAAACCAGATCTAGTGTGATGCTATCAAATATGGTCACAACATCTAAAGAAACTATTGAATGATTTTTTGGAACATTAATGTTTCTTAAACATTCTTTAAGTTCCTAACTATTTTTGACAAAACAATTTGCGTTAACAGAAACTATCTTCTTGTTCTGGTAGATACTCAAACTATAATTCACACAACGTATTTTGTCACGAAATTGGTTTAATAAAGGGTTTAGCAGATAGATGCGTTAAACTAAGTGATATCCAATTCAGAAAAGAAATTTTAAATCAACTAAAAACAACTTTAGTACATAATGATTACCCACTTGAGTTAGTAAAGGACAGTTAGTTAAGTTAGTGAAGTTTGAAATCTAATAATTGTAAAGCTCTTTTTTCAATATCTTGTAAGATCAAATCTGAAACAACTGGAGAGAATGGTGACACCATAGCGTAACTCGAAATTCTTTTGTAAAATTTGTTGTTAAAGGAGAAAACAGTACTATTAAAAATCGTTTTGGTAGCCGTTAGAAGTAAAATTTTTTGTTAATTTAGTTCAATTATGATTTAAATTAACTTTTTCCTCAATGTAATCTAAAACCAGATCTAGTGTGATGCTATCAAATATGTTCACAACATCTAAAGAAACTATTGAATGATTTTTTGGAACATTAATTTTTCTTAAACATTCTTTCAGTTCCCAACTATTTTTAACAAACGAACTGGTGTTAACAGAAACTACCTTCTTGGTCTGGTAGATACTTAAACTATAATTCACACAACTTATTTTGTCACGAAATTGGTTTAATAAAGGGTTTAGCAGATAGATGCGTTAAACTAAGTGATATCCAATTCAGAAAA
>JAAAKG020138499.1:0-12618 GCA_010014905.2 Druon quercuslanigerum
TTTTTTATAGAAATATCCTCTTGGATTGAAAATTTATACTTTTGAGTAAAAACTCATTTTTTGAATTAATTTTTAATTTTTTTTAGAAAAGTCGTCCTTCTTTATTAAAAATTCATTTTGCTTCGTTGAAAATAAAATTTTTTGTTATAAATTCAACGCCTTAAATTGTTGTAATTTAAATTTTTTTATTAAATTAAATTTTTTTATTTCAAATAAAAATAATTTTTGTTAAAATATCAACTATTATATTTTTCGTAGAGAATTCATCTATTTTATTCAAAATGTATCTGCATGTTTAAACGTTGAATTATTTTCTTAAAAATTTATATTTTGTCTAACATTTAATTATTTTCTTGAAAATTTTTCTCTCATACTAGAAAATTCATTTTTTTGGTTAAATGTGCAACTTTCTGACTAGAAATTAATCTGTTTTGGCTAAACATTCATCTCTTTTGCGTGAAAGTTTATTTTTTTGGTTAAAAATTAATTTTTCTTTTGTATAAAAATTCAATTTTTTTTGAAAAATTCACATTTTGGTTCGAAAATTTTTTTCAACTTTTCATTTTCTTTTAAAATATTTTCACAATGTTTTTACAATGCCATTTGTAGAATTTGTGCTCGAAAACTTAACTCTTTTATTGAAAATTCAATTTTTTTGTTTTAAATTCGTTAAAAAATTTTTTAAGTTGTTAATTTTTAAAATTGTTAATTAAATAAGTAAAAATTTTATTTTTTGTTTTAAATTAATTAATTAATTAGTTTAATTTTTTAGTTAAAAATTAAATTTTCTTTTTTATTAAATTCAATTATTTGTTTAAAAATTCAGCTTTCATGTCGAAATTTTGTTCAACTTTTCATTTTCTTTTAAAATATTTTCACAATGTTTTTACAATGTCACATGAAGAATTTTTTCTCGAAAACTCAACTCTTTTATTCAAAATTTAACTTAATATAATTATTTAATTAAATTGTTAATTTTCAAAATTAAAATTTTAAAAATTGTTTCTTAAATAACTAAAAATTTCAGTTTTTGTTTAAAAATTTTATTTTTTGTTGAAAGGTTATATTTCTAGGTTAAAAATGTAACTTCTTTAAATTTCCCCTTTAGGGGTTAAAAATTAAATTTTCTTATTAAAAATGCCTCTTTTTGAGTTGAAAATTCAACCACATATTTGGTTGAATTTTAATCTGGTTTGTTTGAAAATTCAATTATTGAGTTTAAATTTTGGTGAAAGCTCGTCTCTTTTGCATCAAAGTTTAATTTTTTAGTTAAAAATTAATTTTTCTTTTTTTTTTTTCGATTATTTGTTCAAAAATTCAGCTTTCAGGTCCAATTTTTTTAGCTTTTTATTTTCTTTTAAAATATTTTCACAATGTTTTTACCATGCCACATGTGAAATTTTTGCTCGAAAACTCAACTCTTTTATTAAAAATTCAATTGTTTTGTTTTAAATTCGTTAAAAATGTAATTAAATTATTAATTTTCAAAATTAAAATTTTTTAAATTCTTAATTAAATAAGTAAAAATTTCATGTTTTGTTTGAAAATTTTATTGAAAATTAAACTAAATTAAAAATGCCTCTTTTTGAGTTAAAAATTCAACTACATTTTTGTTTTTTGGTTATGTTAAATCTCTTTTTTTAATTAGAATATTTCGTTAAAAATACATCTTTGTAGATTGAAAGTTCAACTTTTCAACTTAAAATTTGTACTGTCTTTTAAAAAATTCACTTTTTGACTTTCAATTTCAACTATTTCGTTTTTAGTTAAAAATTAATTTTTTTGTTTGAAAATTTAAATTTAAGCTTTTAAAATTAGGTTCCGTATGTTATCTACGTTACTTTTATTTAAAAAAATTTATTCTCCTACTTTCGTCAAAAAGCACCCTATTTCTCCTCTCTTGAAGTGTCACGTCTGTAAATTAGGATTAAATTTAAATTCAAATAAAATTGAAATAAAATAAAATATGTAATTAATTATATTGTCTTATTTGAGTTTTATTTTATTTTTAATGATTTCGAAGTAAAATATAAATATTTTTGTAGGAGAGCAATACGGGGCAGCTTGTCGAATTAGGATTAAATTTAAATTTGAATAAAATTAAAATAAAATAAAATATTTAATTAATTATATTGTCTTATTTGAGTTTTTATTTCATTTTTAATGATTTCGAAGTAAAATATAAATATTTTTGTAGGAGAGCAATACCGGGCAGCCTGTCGAATTTTCGGCGGTGGAGTTCAGTGCCCTCGTGGGGGTTCCAGCAGCTCCAACTGGTTCCTCGGAGGAAGGTGAAGGAATGTCGGGAGTCCATGGTGAAGAACCTTTCGACACCCTAGACACTTTTCTTCGAGAGTTACAAGCCGATTTGGCAGAAGCCAGTCAACCCACCTCAACAACGACCCCTACGTCGTTATCCTACAGGCGGCAAAGGTACAACATTGCCGCAGCCAATCCCCTTTTAGCAGGTAAAAAACTCTCCATAAATATTGCTTCGAAAAAAAACAGGCATAATCATTATAAAAACAAATTATTCCTGAGTATTCTCTCAAAAAGAATATTTTATTTACATAAATTTGAAATTCCCGCTCAAATCTCTATTACCGACGAATGGTAACTTGCAATTTTTTCAGAAAAATTAGCCACTCCAACATCGCAAGCGTCGCAAACTTCCATTCCTTATGCGACGAGGGCGGAAATCAAGACGGAAAACATCCATATGGAAACGAGTAAAGGTAGGGATTTTTTTTGTTTTTAATTTGCAAGCTTTCTTCCTTACCGACTGTAGCTAGACATTTTTTATTTTAGCTTTTACATCTATTCAAGTCAGTCGTTTAATATTTGAGTTTCAATATATTAAATTTACTATTAGGGTTTATTTTTATTTCTTATTTGCAAAATTCGTTTTTTTAAGTAGAGCAATTTTTTACTTCTTTTAATTTACCCCCTTTCAAGTCGATTTTTTTTGCAATTTTAATATAATTTTCGGAATCCTAAAGGGATTTTAAAAATATTATTAATATTAATAACAAAATTTACTTTCCTAACTGAGGAATTGTTTACTTTTTACATTTTTCCTGTTTAAAGTAAAAAAAATTTTGACTTTTTAAATTGCCTCCCTTTCCAAATGAAAAATTGTTTTCTTTTTAAGTTTCCCCTCTTCCAATTCGAAAAATTATGTAAAATTTAAAATAAATTTGATCAATCATTGAGGAAATTTTAAAATCTTGATAATAATTTTTTTTTTAATTTAACTTAGAATTTCTCAACTATGAATTTTTTCAGAGTCCTATTATCAAATTTTTATTATTTGAATTTTAAATTATTAATTAGTAAATAATTGTGATTATTAAAATTGTATTATTAATTCATATATTTTTTCAATTAGCAAAATTTACTTTCCAAGCTGAGAAATAGTGTTCAAACTTGTAATTTCTCAACTCTGAATTTTTTCAGAATCCTATTATCAAATTTTTATTATTTGACTTTTAAATTATTAAATTGAAAAGAACTGTAATTACTAAAATTTTTTTATGAATTAATCATTTATTAATTTTTTTTAAATTAACAATATTAGCTTTCCAAACTGAGGAATTGTTTACTTTTTACATTTTTCCTTTTTAATGTAAAAAATTTTTTGACTTTTTAAATTGACCCCCTTTCCAAATGAAAAAATTGTTTTCTTTTTAAGTTTCCCCTCGTCCAATTCCAAAAATTATGTTAAATTTAAAATAAATTTATTAAATCATTGAGGAAATTTTAAAATCTTGACCATAATTTTTTTTTTAATTTAGAATATCAAAATCTTTAAATTTAGAATAGCTTACCTTTTATTCGTTTTTAGATTCCTATTTGCCAATTAATATTTTTTTCGAATTTTAAACTATTATTTTTGCAAAAATTATTGTAATTATTCAAACTTTCACCATTATTTATTAATTTATTCATTAAATATTTTTAATAAGCAAAATTTACTTTCCATGCTGAGAAATTGCTTACTTTTTATATTTTTATATTCTGAGGACGAAAAATTCTGAAATTTTTAAAGTTCCTCCCTTTCAAACTGAAAAAATTGTTTTGTCCTTAAGTTTTCCTCGTCTAATTCCAAAACATGCGTGAACTTTGAAATAATTAAATTGTTTTTATTTTGTAGTGTTCAAATTTAGAATTTCTCAACTGTAAATTCTTTCAGAATCCTATTATCCAATTTTTATTATTTAAATTTTACATTATTAAATTCACAAGATTTGTAATTATCAAAATTTTAGCTTTCATTAATTTTTTTTAATTTATCAAAATTTACTTTTCAAACTGAGAAATTGTTTACTTTTTACATTTTTGAGATCGAGAAATTCTTGACTTTTGAAATTTACCCCCTTTCCAAATCAAAGAATTATTTTCTCTTTAGGTTTCCCCTCTTCCAATTCTAAAAATGATGTACAATTTTACATCAATTTGATAAATTCTTAAGGATATTTTAAAACCTTTAAAATAATTTATTTTAAATTTTGAGTCTCCAAATTTAGAATTTCTCACCTTTTAATGGGTTTTAGATTCCTATTGTCCAATTATTATTATTTGAATTTTTAACTATTAAGTTGGCAAGAATTATTGTAATTATTCAAACTGTCACCATTAATTATTAATTTATTAATTAAGTTTTTTTAATTAGCAAAATTTACTTTCCAAGCTGAGAAATTGTCTACTTTTTCCATTTTTGCATTTTGAAGTCGAAAAAGTCTTGACTTTTCAAATCCCCTCCCCTCGCCCTTCCAAATGAAAAAATTATGTAAAATTTAAAATAAATTTGATCAACCCTGAGTTTAAATTTATAATTTCTCACCTATTAATTGTTTTCAGATTCCTATTGTCCAGTTAGTATTATTTGAGTTTTAAACTATTGAATTGGAAAGAATTCTAATTATTAAAATTTTATTATTAATTAATAATTTAGTAATTACTTAAATAAATTAACAAAATTTACTTTCCAAGCTGAGGGATTGTTTACTTTTTAAATTTTTCCTTTTTAATGTAAAAAAATTCTTGACTTTTAAAATTTCCCCTTTTTCCAACTGAAAAAACGGTTTTGTTTTTAAGTTTCCCCTTTTCCAATTTGAAAAATTATGTAGAATTTAAAATAAAATTGATAAATCCTTGAGGAAATATAAAAATCTTGAAACAACTTTTTGTACATTTTAAACTATTAAATTTGCAAATATTTTCAATATAAAAATCTTGACCATTAAGACTTTTATTTATTCATTAACAAAATGTTTTTTTTTAAGTACCCCCCCTCCGTCCCATGTAATTCAAAAAATTATGGACAATCTGTGTTAAATTTGATAAATCATTAAGGAAAGTTCAAAATGTTAAAAGTTTCATTTTATTTTAGTTTTGCAGGCTGCAAAAAAAAACTGTTCGAATATTAGAGAAATTTAGGTATAAATCTGTCATATTTTACATATGTTAATTTAAAAAGATTGAATTTACAAGAATATTATTTATGAAAATTTTAAATATTAGCCTATCCGATTTTTTTAATGTAAAAATTTGCTTTTTCTAGTAGAGGCAGTGTGTACTTTTTCAATTTTCTCTCTTTCCTGCAAAAATATACTCTTCCAAGGAAAAATTCTTAAGTTTTAAGGTTTTCAATTTCAAATTATCCAATTTTTTATATTAGAATTTCAAATAATTCAATTCACATGAATATTAATTATGAAAATTTTAACGATTAGGCTTTCCTTTTTTCCAAATTGCAACATTTTCCCTCCCGAGTCGAAAAACTGTTTATTTTTAAAATTTTTCTTCTTTCAAGTCGAAAAATTCTCTAAGTTAAACATACTACCTTTTTCCAACTAAAAAATTATATTCTTTTTCAAAAATACGAGCATTCTAGTTATTGCTAAAAGAATCGATAACTGAACTCGGAATTTAGGAATGAATTTTAAATCTTAAATAAACTTAAGATAAAAAAGGAATTGAATTTCTTCCGTGAGATATACATTGACTGTAGGTAAAGATACCTGCATGACCGACACAAGGTATATCCGCTAAAATTCTCTCCTACTGCCAGCTTAACTACTGCTGGTAAGTAGGATTCTACATTATCCATTGTGGTGTCCTTACCTGCAAAGGATAAAGCAGATTTCCATGTTATCGATCGTGGTTAATTGATTTGTGGAAAAGCGGGAATTGTCAGTTCTGTTCTGAAGTTTGAAAGAGAAACCGGCCAAGGCCCCGTAAATCGCGAACAGACATCCGCATTGGCAATAATTGCGTGTTCAACGATGTACTTGAAAAATATATACTCAGGCACGCACAGCTCGCGCTCACACACAATCGAGCGTCTTATGCTCGTGGCCCAATTCTTACAATTTACAACCATGTCGTAACAGTCTCTGTCTTATTTGCAATTTTGCTCCCTCACACTTATTATTTTTTATTGCTTTTTTTATTCTCCCCTTATCAATCTAATCCAATTATTTATTATTTCTTCATTTAAATCGGAGGTGCATTGCAAAATAAGAGGATTCAAGTTCGTAGATTTAAATCTTAAGTTAGGAGTATTGAAAATTTGTACTTTCCGAAATTGGGCCCATCAAAACTAGAATCAAAATATTGTTCTTTGAATTATTTTTAAATATTGTTATTTATTTTTTTGTATAAAATTGGGGCTACCATAAATAATAAGGGGCTTTATTTAAATTATTTAACAGATTATCAAAATATTTTATTTTTTTTTTATTTGAATTATTTCTTTTTAATTCGAGGTGCATTGCAAAACAAGATGATTTAAATAAGTAGATTTCAAAGTTAAATAAGAAACAATAAAAGTTTTTCGTTTCCAAAATTGAGACCATCATAATTGGAATCCAAATGTTTTAATTTCAGTGGATTTTATTTAATTTAATTTAATTTAATTTAATTCAAAATATAATAACTTTAAACGTCTTAGTGTGCTATTTGCCTCCGATTTAAATTTAAAAAAAAATAATAATAATTTAATTTAACGATTTCTTTTAATTAGGAAAAAACTTTTGCAACATTTACTTTTCCAAATCAACAAATTATTTGCTTTTTAAATTTTTCCTCTTTCAAGTTGAAAAATAATTTTGTTCAACTTAAATACAATTTTGTTGTCAAATTTTTTCATAAAATACGTATTAGATTTAAAATATTAAAATTACATTTTTATGACAAAACTTTTTTTATTTTTAAAAAATATTTAATATTCAGAAATTTGGATGTAATTTTAACAGAATGGGTATTATATTATTTTTTTAAATAGAGAATCTGTCATGATGATATTTCCTTACAATTTTATTTGGATATTAAATCTCTCATATTTGAATTCAAAGTTATTTAATTTACTAGAAAATCCAGTAGAAAATGGTTTACTTTTTAAATTTGCCCCTTTTCCAGTAAAATTGTCTTTTTCGAGTCGAAAAATTCATTAACTTTTAAAACTTTCCTTTTTAAATCCGAAAATTCTTCACTTTTTAAACTTCCCCCCACTCTGGGAAAAAAATTGTTTCCTTTTTAATTAATTGTATTATAAATTCATTTTATAATTATTTAATGCAGGTAATAATATTTTGCAATGTACCTGCGATTTAAATAAATAAATAATAATTTAATTTAATTCTTTTGATTATGACGAATGCTATAGGTACGCTTTTTTATTAAATTATACAATATACAATTAAATAAATATAAATTTAATAAGAATATATTTCATATGAAAATTATGGTCTAGAATCTATGATTTAACTTGTAATTTATAATTAAAGTATCAGCTATAGAGAGGAGATTTGTTATTTAGAATCTGAAATTACTGTTATAATCATACATTGTATGTCTTGAGGACTTAAGTGGAATTATATTGATTTCTAAATAAATTTTCGCATCTCAAATACGAATAAAGTCGGTTTTAATAGTGATTTTCCTAAAAGAATTAAATTTTCGAAAATTTGACTTAAAAATGTTTTTAACTTGCAGTTTAACACATTCAATTTTTCTTTAATTTTAGGAAATTCAAGTCAAAAAGATTAAAAATAAATTTTTTTTTATTTAAACTATTAATATTTAAGTAATATTAATTAGAAATTAATAAGGATCATATGTAAATTATTAGTTTCATTATTAGCTTTATTAATTTATATAAAAAAGATATATAACTTATTTAATAATTATAATTATAAGTATACTATTTTAATAATTTTAATAAAATCTCATTCGACGACTGAAAAATCCCAAAAAATAATCCGAACAATTTTTTACGAATATTATTTATTAAAAATAAAATAATGAAATATGTTGTCAAAAAAATCATTTTTAATTTTTTAAAACTATTGTTTCAATTTAAAATAACAATAAATGAAAAACATATATTTCTGGATAAAAGTTGTTTTTCAATTATATTATTTTAAATTCACACCATAATTTTAGACACTTTAAATATTGAAAACAATTTTTTCAAACATTTTTTATTCTTTATATTCGGGAATTTTTTAGTTTGGATATTTTATACTACCACAATTTTCTTTCAGGAATTATTACTATTTGGAATTTTTTGAATTTGGTAGTATTATAAACTGTTCGCAAATTATATTACTCGGTAATTTTCTATTTCAGGAATCTTATTACTCAGGAATTTTTTTATTTTTTTTTATTTTTCAGTCATACCAAGTTTGTTTAAATAAATTTTTATTCAATTATATAGTGCATTATTTAGTCAATTTTTATTTTGAAATAATATTTTCAAAAATTTTTATTGTTTAAATTCGGGAATTGTTTAGTTTCGATATTTTATACTACAATTTTCTTTCAGAAATTTTATTTTTTGGAAATTTTTCAATTCGGTAATATTATAAACTGTTCGGAAATTATGTTACTCGGTACTTTTCTATTTCAGGAATCTTATTAATCGGGAATTTTATTTTTTTGGATTTTTCAGTGATCCCAAGTTTGTTTAAAAATTTTTTTATTTAATTATATAGTGCATTATTAAATTAATTTTCATTTAAATTATGAATGAAGTAAAGTAAGGAAGTGGAAGGGATAATAGGAAAATGATTAATTCTAGAAGTAGAAACCGTATAGCACCTGTTTTTCCGTTGAGAACGTGAAAGGGTCCGGAGATCTATTTCGGAGAGTTCGCGGCACGAGGGGAGTTTTATATATATATGCACTCGTATCGTATGTGTAAGTTGGGTCAGGGCTTAGCGGGTATCGCGAAAAGTGCAGCAGAGGGTATAACATGATTTTCTATGAATATTTGGATATTTTATACTACGAAAATTTCTTTCAAGAATTTTATTTTTTTTATTTTTCAGTTATCCCAAGTTTGTTTAAAAATATTTTTATTCAATTATATAGTGCATTATTTAGTTAATTTAAATTAAAATTATTAATTCAATAAACTAAAAAATAAGGTGGAAGGGATAATATAATTCTAGAAGTAGAAACCGCATAGCACCTGTTTTCCCGCTGAGAACGTGAAGCGGTCCGAAGATCTATTTCAGAGAGTTCGCGGCACGAGGGGAGTTATTTATATCTGTATACTCGTATCGTATGTGTGGGTTGGGTCAGGGCTAAGAGGGTATCGCGACAAGTGCAACGGACAGAACGACAGACAGACAGCTGGATGCAGCAGAGGGTATAACATGATTTCCTATGGGTCACGTTTACTCGTCACACGTGCATCAGACGCACAATAAAATGCCTCACCCCACAAATAAGTCAGGGAAATGACTCATCTACCTCCAACACAAATGAAAAGAGAAATAATATGCAAAACAGGAAGGAAAATTGGCCGCCCTTTTTAGGCCGCCCTGTCATCACCCTACAATTTTCTATATCCTTTTAGGCCGCTTGTGCTATTCTAAAATTTACCACCCCTTTTTAGGCCACCCTAAATTTGACTGCGCAGTTTTAGGATTCCCTAGGCGACCCTAAAGTTGTCCGCCTTTTTTAGGTAGCCTAAGGCCACAATAAACCATACTTTTTAGGCCACTTTTTTCCGCCCTTTTTCGGTTGCTAGTCTTTTCGATTGCAAAATTGACAAAAATAAAGACAATAAGAGGCAAAACAGGCGTGATTTGTAATAATAAATATGAATATATATACATACACACACACATACAAACACGACATGTTTGTAATAATAAAAAAAATTCCAAAGCCGCTGTGCCGTCCCCAATATTTTTCCGGAAAAGATTTTTCTGTAAAAGTGTAAACGGAGCATGAAAACGAAAGTTAAATGGACTTTAAAACGTGGGTGAGACGCTCTGTTTACTTTTAGTGCGGCCAAACTCGAAATCCAGGGATCGATTATGCCGAGCACGCAAACTCGAGATTGACGTGAGAATTCAAAGAAATTGTTCCGCACTCTACCCGCAAGGCGAAATTGACACAATAGAGATGGGTTTTTCTTTATTTTCGTCGCCCCCCCCCCCCCCCCCCCCCCCCGTTTCTTACAAACCGTATATATTTTTCAAGAATGAATTAGAAAAAAATTATTAATTTTCTACCAAAAAGGGTGATCTTTCAGCAAAGAAAGTTCATGTTCAAAAAAACAAGCAAAAAATTTAGTAATTAAATTAAATTTTTAACCAATTTTCAACCAAAGAGATAAAAGATGAGTGATTAATTTTCAACAGAGCAGTTGAATTTTCTAATTGAAATGTAATAGTTAATAGTTAAACCAATAAAAGATTTTTGTTTTAAATTAAAAAATTAAAAATTGAAACCAAGAAGATTAATTTGGTGCAAGAAATGATTAATTTCCAACCAAATAAATAAATTTTTTACCGAAAAATAATTTAAAAAAATTACAGAACTTTTCGAGTCAATCGCTTGAAGAAAGGATGTGATGTTATAGCCCACATTTTATTTTAATATTTTTTAGTTTTTTTCTCATATTTAACCATTTTTATGTAAATAGTTGAGTTTTTCAATTTAAAAATATCAGTTTTCAATCAAGAAAATTAATTTTCTACCAAAAAAGTAAAATTTCTAACAAATTACTTAGATTTTCAAGTAGATAATTTGAAGAATGAATGTGATATTACCCTACATTTTATTTGATTAATTTTTAGTTTATATTTTTATCTTTTCTAACATATTTTAAGTACTTGAGTTTTTAAACCGAAAAATTTCAATTATTAAAAAAAAACGAAGTAGTTAAATTTTCATTCAAAAAATTGAATTTTAGGCTAAAAAGATTAGTTTTATACCAAATATTTGAGTTTTCAAACCAGAAAGACGAATTTTCTACAAAAAGTTGAATTTTTAATCCGCGAATATCAATTTTCTGCAAGAAAGTTAATTTTTAATTAGTCACTTGTGTTCTTAAAAATCATTTTGACATAAAGACAAACAATTCAATTTAGATCTTAGAGCAATTGGGATTTTTTATTCAATAGGAGAAATCTTGATGATTCAGAATCATTAAAAAACAGAAAAAAACATTTTTAGGTCCTAAATCCGTTTTCTTCGTTCCACGTTACAGTGATGTGGAACGAAGAAGTCCGCCTTAGGACCAAAAATGAGTTTTCGGGAAAAAGCAGATCAGATCAGGTAGCGAATAAAAAAGGGGAAAAATTACTATTTGACTTTTTGGTCTTTATTCGTTCCACGTCACATATAGATTAGGAAGATATAGGGTAAATTTGACTGTGACCGACTACGGTCAAACATGGACGATAACAATAAATAATAATCATATTGTGTTATTTTGTTTTAATTATGTGACGTGAAACGAAGAAATTAGCCTCAGGGCCAAAAATGAGTTTTCGGGAAAAAGCGGGTCGGGCAAAAAAAAAAAAAAACGGGAAATCGATTTTTTTACCCTATGGCTAATTTTTTCGTTCCACGTCACATATAGATTAGAAAGATATAGGGTAAATTTGACGGCGGCTGACTACAGTCAAGCATGAACGATAACAATAAATAATAATCATATTGTGTTATTTTTTTTACGACTTATAAAACAAATTTAAAAAGGCGTGGAAAAACTGTCTATTGGCGCGCATCGAGTAAATATCGAAATGTGAAAAAAAAATTACTATTCATATGTGATGTGGAACGAAGAAATCAGCCTTAGGGCAAAAAATGAGTTTTCGGGAAAAGGCGGATGAGGTAGTGAACAAAAAAAAGTGGAAAATCGACTTTTTACCCTAGGGCTAATTTATTTGTTCCCCGTCGCATATAGATTAGGAAGATATAGAGAAATATTGACTGCGGCCGACTACGGTCAAACATGGACGATAACAATAAATAATATTCAAATAATGTTATTTTTTTATTACGACTTATAAAACAAACTTAAAAAAGGCCAAATAAATAGTTTAAAAAATTACTATTCATATGTGACGTGGAGCGAAGAAAACAGCCTTAGGGCAAAAAATGAGTTTTCGGGAAAAGGCGGATCAGGTAGCGCAAAAAAAAAACGAAAAATCGATTTTTTGGTCCTGAAACTAATTTTTTCGTTCCACGTCACATATAGATTAGAAAGTTATAGGGTAAATTTGACTGCAGACGACTACGGTCAAGCATGGACGATAACAATAAATAATTATGTTTTTTTTTTTATTACGACTTATAAATCAAACTTTA
>JAAAKG020138500.1:0-12618 GCA_010014905.2 Druon quercuslanigerum
GAGGTACAAAATTTTAGAAAATCTAGAATTTTTTTTAACTTATCACGTGCTGTATTCTCTTCAGCAGATCAAAAAAAGTCTGTTTTACATTACTTGACGTGGAATTTCATAGGCGTTCTAACTGTTTTTTTTTTAAATTCCCTATCATTTTTTTCGCTGAGTTATCATGGTTCAAAGCTAGCAGTGATTTTTAATACTGCTTGCGTCAGTCGATCTCATAATTTCCGGTAGTAGTGTAGTTCATTTTTTAATCAAGCATCTGAATTTTTTACTTAATAAAATGAACTTTTTACCCTTGGATGAAAAATTACTTTTCAAAACAGAAATAACAACTTTTGAACAAAATAGGTACATTTTTAATCAATGAGGTAAATATTTAAAAAAAATAATTCTAACTAAGAAGTGCAACATTCAAATAAGTAGTTCAATTTTCAACCAAAAAAGATTAACTGGAGAACCAAATAGTTGAATTTTCCTACAAACAGTCTGATATTTTACAAAAAAGTTAAATTTTCAACACAAAGATATTAAATTTTAACAAAAAAGTTGATTTTCTACCATATATTTGAATTCTTAACTAGATAGTTTAATTTTAAACCAAATAGTTGAATTTTCTACCGAAATAATTACATTTCTACCATAAATATAAATTTCCAACAAAATAGTTTAATTTGCGACCACAACAAATTTATTTATGAACAAAATGTTGCAATTTCAAATTAAAATAATGTCTTTTCAACAAAAATGATTCATTTTCTTAGAAAAATACGAATTTAAAAAAAATTGTTTAATTTTTAACCAAGCCAGCCCCTTGGCGAACTTTTTCTATGGTTTAGCGCTGGGCTGGATCTCGAAGCGTGTATCAACTCTGTTGCGCCCCACCATGGAGGTCGAGGCAAAGGCACGTTCATTTTCGAATTTTAATTTTTAAGGACTATATTTAGATGTAGAATTTCATTTCGCAACTATTCCCCTATAGAAAAAATGTTGTAGCTTTTTTAGTTTTCTAATTAGTGCCAAAAAAATGGATTTTTGGACAAATCCATTTTAATTCGATTTTCACTTCAACTCGTTCTCATTCAGTCAGTTTTAAGGATTTTTAAATGAAATTTTTAGGGAATGTAGTTCAAAATGTCCATTGACTAATAGAGTAAAAATAAATTAAAAATTTATGCAGAAAAAATTATTGGTAATTTTTTTTCTGATTCGTGGCACTTATCGGACTTCTCTAACTTCCAGCATTTCGTTTATCCAGAGAATTTTGAGCAACAAAAACCGCCCAGCGAAAAAGTTGTTAAAGATAGCACAAAGGAGTTTTCTGAAAAATTTTAGCCGAATCAGATTATTATTGAAGAAATTATTAACGTCTTAAGTCGACAGCGGCTAGGAGACTCGCACGCGCGCTGTATAGAGTGTCTTACATTCGATTCATAATGCAGTTCACCTATTCCAAGAATAAAAACTAGTCAAGTAATGAGGTAATATCAAATCACTATTGAGATTCACAGGATTCTTAATTCCGCAAATTTCTCAATGCTTTAAATTTAAGACTTTAAAAATTCCAAAGATTACCTAACTTTTTTAGATTTGTCAAAAAAATAGAACCATTCTATTGTGCAAAATATTAAATAAATAATTTATTTTAAATTATCGAATATTATTTATTTATGACTTATACTTTGATATTACCTGATTACTTGATTAGTTTTTATTCTTAGCGTCGGTGAACTGCATTATGAATCGAATGTGAGACTCTCTATACAGTGCGCGCGAGTTTCTTAGCCGCTGTCGACTTCAGACGTTAATAATTTCTTCAATAATAATCTGATTCGGCAAAAATTTTTCAGAAAACTTCTTTGTACTGTCTTTAACAACTTTCTCGCTGGGCGGTTTTTGTTACTTCAAATTCGCTCGATAAACGAAACGCTGGAAATTAGAGAAGTCCGATAAGCGCCACGAATCAGAAAAAAATTGAGAACAATTTTTTTTAAATAAATTTTTTAATTCTTTTTGCTGTTTTTGTCAATGGATATTTCGAACTACAATCCATAAAAATTTGATTTTCAAATCCTCAAAACTGACTGAATAAGCACGAGTTTATGTGAAAAACGAATTAAAATTTATTTTTCCAGAAAAGCCAGTTGTTTGGCTTTAATTAGAAAACTAAAAAAGCTATAACTTTTTTTTGTGGGGAAAAATATGCGAAATGAAATTCTACATTTAGATATAGTATTTAACAATTAAAATTCGAAAGTGAATTTTGAAAGCTTTCTGTGAGTAACGTACAAGGGCGAATTTTCAAACAAAAAATATGTTTTTTTTTCTACCATGAAAGATTAATTTTCAACCAAATGGTATACTCTTTAAACAGAAAGAATAAAATGTAACCATACAAAGTGGCATTTTTAACCAAATAATTAAATTTTGTAATCAAAAACACAATTCTTTTTAAAAAGTTGAATTATCAACACAAAAGGTGAATTTCTAACCAAAAAAAACATAATTTTTAATTAAAAAAGATTAACCTTTATTTAAATATACAAGAAAATAGTTAAGCTTTGAATAAAAGAGATGAACTTTTCAATAAAATAGTTCAATTTTTCCAAATAGTTAATTTTTGCAGACGAAAGAACAAATTTGAGAGCAGATTGTTAAGTTATCTGAAAGTTAATTTTTAACCAAAAAGTAGCATTTTTATCAAAAAATTAATCTTTAATCAAACAGTTAAACTTTTAATTAAAAGAGACCAATTTTTTAACAAAATAGTTTAATTTTTAACCAAGTACCTAATTTTCAAGACAGAAAAACTCCTTTTCAGAAGACGGTTGACAAAACAATTAAAGTTGAATTTTTAACCAACGAATTGAATTTTCAAAAAAAAGCAAATTTTAAAGAGAATAGTTGCATTTTTATAAAGAAAAATTAATCTGTAATAAAACAGTTGAACTTTGAATTATAAGAGACGAATTCTTAACAAAATAGTTAAATTTTTAACCGAGTATTTAATTTTCAAGACAGAAAAACTAATTTTTTAGAAGACAGTTGATATTTTTAAGAAAAGCTGATTTTCTACCAAGAAGTTTAATTACCAATTAAAAGTGACGACTTCTGCTTTAAACGATGAATTCTTAATAATTTAAATATTTAAAGTTGAATTTTCAACCTACGAACTGAATTTTCAGACAAAAAAGATAAATTTTTTGAGAACACAGTTGAATTATTCTTAACCCAAACCGTAAATTTGCAACTAAAAAGATCATTTTCATCTAAGAAAGATGAATTTTAAACCGAATAGTTGAATTTTTATAATAATATTTATATTAATTAATATAAATTATTATAATTAATAATTATATTAATTTTCAATCAAGCAGATGCATCTAAAACGAAATAATTCCGATTTCGATTAAAAGAGACTAATTTTTAACAAAGTAGTTACATTTCTTACCCAATAGTTAAATTTTCATTACCAAAAATTATTATTTTTTAAATAGTTACATTTTCAAGCAAATAACTGAATTTTCAATAAAGAAAGATGAATTTTCAACCAAAAGCGATGACTTCTTTTTACTATAAAAAATAATTACTTTAATTAAACAGATGAAAATGCAACCGAAAAGGATAACTTCCTAACAAAATATTTGGTTTTTTAACAATAAAATTACAATTTCAACAAAATAGTGGAGTTTTTAACCAAAAAGAATGAACTCTTAACCAAAAATATTTGAATTTCCTTATAATTTAAGTGAAAAAGGAGATTTTAGAAGAATGTGTAAACTAAATATAAATAAAATATTTGTACAGGCATGAGCTGCTGATGAAAATAAAACTAACCATTGTTTTTTAAACTATAAGGTTTTTCATTGAAAATTAACAAAAATGTCCTATTTTTTCGGGGTTTTGATCCAGGGGTCAAAGTTGCAATTATAATATTGCAAATACTTTAAATCATTCTGAATAATATTATTAAATAATAATTATGACTAATTTCTTCACAAATGTTTTAACTTACATTTTCTAATAGTTTCGTCCAAAGTCTAGAATTTTGGCTGCCATTGAATTCGTCATTCGAAGATTTCAAGTCCTTGAATCCAGTGTCATGAAAGTTTTGTCCAGGCTCAACTGCAAATCTTTTCGTCTGTACTCCTCTGCATTGACTGTGGAAAGGGTGGATTCTGGAAAATTTATTTAATAATTTGTTTGAATCATCGATCATTTCAATTTTACTGATTCACCTAAATTAATAGCTAATTATTAATAGTTAAATTTTTTCTTGTAATATTAGTGAATGTAAAACTCACTCGCAATTGACAACGTACGCCCGAGCTTGTGTGAACCAGGCTAACATACTCAGGATGATGATGCATCGTCGAAAAGTCATTTTACCTGAAACAAATTTTTATTTATTTTTATTTTAACGAGTTATAAGTCAAACAAAAATTGAAGACACAGGTGTGGTAAAACTTTGGTTTAAAAGTTATTAAACAATATCTTAGAAAGACACCATTGTGACTTTATCTTATCATTTCAAATCTAATTTTCCTTTTTCTTTTAAGAGTTTAAAGAAAAGTTGTGATACTGAAAAAGAGCAAGTTTTTAGATGAAGAAAGAAAGATGTAAAAACTTATTTGTGGTAAATAAGAAATGAAACATTCACTTCGATTTTTATTGTTAGATTTGCCCTTTCCGGGAACTTTTGCGAAGGGTGCTAATTTAATTTCTTCTTATTAACTTCTTCCAGTGATTGGAATACGTGTTTAGTACGTCAAATAACCGAATAAACTTTTTCTATAAATAAAAGGGGATTAGACTTTTTCAGCGTTTTTATAAACTTTTGTTTTGCTAATATTCTTATAAAGTTTAGGGAGATTTCCCTAAATAATGAGCATCTATTTTCACGAAGTTTTTCTCAATAATTTTGGTTAATATTTTACCAAATGTTTGGGGAATTTTCCCTACTAATCCTTGGGGAAAATACTCCCAAATATGTGGACATTAGTGTCAACACAATTTTGGCTATTTCAATTTATTTCAATCAGTGTGGGAACGTTCATTAGCTACGTAACGATTTTTTTTTAATTTTTGACACGATACTTCCAATTGCAGGGATTCGTAAGATTTAAAAATTTTCAACAGATATCAAGGAATTTTAAGTTATTTCAAATAATTACAATTTTTTTACAAAATTCAGCATGATTTCTAAAGCTATCTTTCAAATTTTATACAATTTTATGAGGTTTCAAGAGTTTAAAAACATTATTTAATACAATTTCAGACGGATATAATGGAATTAAGAAAGTATTTAAAGGGATTTTAGGAGATATTAGGGGATTTTAAGAGATATAATGTGATACTGAAATAATTTTACAAATTTTGACAGGGCTTTTGATGGAATTTTGAAGATTTTAAGTGATTTAAAGAGATATCATAACATATTAAAGTATTTCAAAATATTGTAAATTATTGATAATGATTTAGAAAGATTTATGAGATTTTCATGGGATTTTAAGATATTTCAAAAAAATTTCGAACAATATCTACCGTATGATTGCAAGAGATATAACGCAATTTTAAATTCCATAAATTCGAATCAGTTAAAATTTTTACTAATTCAACTATTTACTTATGAATCAGTAAAACTGACTAATTCATCAGTAAAAATTACTGTTCCATAGCTAGAATTTAGTGGATGAATTATTTTAACCTATCAAAAGATTCCAAACAATGTTTACAGGTTTTAGATGATTTCGTAAGATTTGGAAAGATTAAACGAAATTTCAAAGAGTTTTCTTAATATCATTCCGAATTTTAAGGATTTCAAAGATTATATTTCTAAATATTTTATGGAATTTTTATGATTTTAACTGATTTTTAGGGATTCCCGTGGATTTTCCAGGATCATAAAGGATTTTTTAATTTTCAAGCGATTTCAACGAATTTTACAGTTTTTAAAGGATCAAAAAGCATTTAAAAGAATTTTCAGAGATTTTAAAATAAGTCACGGCATTTAAAAAGAATATTGAAGGATTTCATGTGAAACCGAAGCATTTTCATAAAATTCTTTTGAAATATTTTAACATTTCTATAAATCCCTTTGGTAAAGGGATTTTAAAGATTTTTTAAATACTTTAAAGAATTGTAAAGAATTTCTATGAATTTGAATAATTTAAAACAATTTTAAGAGATTTTGAAATAAATCACGGAATTTTAAAAAGCATATTGAAGGATTTCATGTGAAACCGAACAATTTTCATGAAATTTTTTTGAAATCTTTTGACATCTCTATAAATCCGTTCGTTAAAAGGATTAATTTTTTAAAATATTTTATAAAATTTAAAAGAATTCCAAAGGAATTAAAAAAATCAGTAAAGGGGTTTTTGGTGATTTTGAGGGTTTTAAAGAAATTTTGATGGCTTTTTAAAGACTATAAAGAATTAATTATAATATATTGTTAAGGAATTTGAATAATTTCTTTCTTTTTTTAAATAATTTCTTCTGTTTAACTATTTCACGGAATTTCAATGATTTTATCCAATTCTTAAAGAGTTTTAGGAATTTAACGAATTTTTAAAGAATATAATAGACTTTTATTAAATTTTGTAGATTTCAAGTGATTTTAGGTATTGTCACAGTTTCTAAAGGATCTCAAGGGATTTCCAGAAAGCTTAATTGTTTTAAACAATTTCTGAAGATTTCAATAAATTTTGAAATATTTTACGAAATTTTAAGTATTTTAACCCATATTGATAGATTATAAAGATTTGAAGCAATTTAAAGGGATTTTTACAGTTTTCAAAGTGTTTGAAAGGAGTTTATAAATTTTTGAATATTTCAAGATAAGTCACAGGAATCAGAAGGATTAAAATTTTTTTTTTAATTTAAATATTTTAATCGATTTAAATAATATGTATAGTTTTTAAATGGATTATAAGGTATTTCCAGGAAAGAGATTATAAATATAAGATATTAATAATATTCAAAGGATTTCAAAGAGCTGTCACGTGATTGAAAAAGTTTTAAGAAATTTAAAAAAATTGCAAAAGAATTGACGTGATTTCAAACAATAGAAAATATTTCCAGTATTTAAAAAATTAATAAATAAAAAAGTGAAGTTTTGTAATTATTGAATAAAATAAATTAGTTAAAGGCCAAACATTTTTTTATTAGATCTAAGTTACCAGAAAAAATTTTTTGCGGCAAGTGAATTTAAATTTGTATATCATTCAACATTGAAATATAAAAAAAATTTAGAAATTCGACTTATTCGCTATTTTCTTATAATTATATCAATTATTTTATTTTTTATTTTTTTTATTTTTTATTTTAAATAATTATATTAGGATGAAATTAATGCGGTTTTCACCACACGGACTCAGACTGGTACAGTAAAAACATTTTCTTGCAATTAAAAACTCGAAAAGGTTTTTATCGTAAAATAAAAAGGAATATTTTAATTTTTAATCATTTTAATAATATTATTATTATGATAAATATGATTCAATATTACGTAATATCCAATATTATATAAAAACTAGCTTCCTAATTATGAATCATTAGCAAATATATTTTCTTTCTCATAAAGGGAATCTAAATAAAAGAAAAATGTAAATAGGTCAATTCTTGTATGGACTTTGAAGCATGTTAATTATGTTATTAAAAATTATGTATTACTTTATTTAGGTTTAAGTTTTATTTGCGTAATAAATTCGGTCTCTTAAATGCAATCTATTAATATTACAGGTCAATACATTTGTCTCGAATCGAGGAACCTTTTACTTTCTTGCATCAATCTTGAATTATGGTAATGAAAAAAATTTGACAATAAAAAACTGATTTATCAAATAATATAAAAACTATAAATTCCTTAATATTTCAAAAAAATATTAATAAATTTATTAATTAAAAAAAGCACCATTAAATGGATAAAAAAATTTTCGAAGTTGTAACAATTACAAATCTTCTTTCATAAGGAAGCAAAAATAAATAAAACAAATAATGATATAAAATTGATAATTGTATAAAAAGTAATTTCATTAGCCAAAACAAAACAGGTTTTCTTTTTTACGTAAGAAATGATTTGCCCCTCCCCCCCAAGACTCATTAGGAAATTTAATAATAAAGAAATCCTATTTTAAAGCAGCTATTCGATGCCTATCATACAGTCATCTATTGCTTCGTATGTTATACAAATTTTCTTCAGCTTCAAGCAAAGTTGATATTTTTCTTTCATCTGCGTACAATTTCCATTCAATACAGACTACTCAAAATATATCTTTCCTTTTCAAAACAATCCTGACATTTTAACGTCTTTTCAAATAAAATAGCAACAAAAGAAAATAAAATAGAAACATTTCAATCTTAAAACTTTTTTTAGAGTCCTAGACAATTTTCATAGAGGGATAATTTCACCATTCTGAGAAATCACGTTCATAATGTGAAAATTTCTTTTTTACGATTTAAGATTAAACCTCTTGGAGGAAAAAGTGATGACACATTTTACATATATTAATAACTCTAATTATACGGCGCCACCATAATAAAGTCAAAAGACATTTTTATGTAAATAAAGAGCAGCTAGTTTCATTATGCGTAGAATGATGTTTAAATAAAATAATAAAGTGACAAGAGTTCCAAAAAATTATAGCACAAATTCATTGATTTTGAAAAATTAACTTTATTAAAAATGAGATATCAAATAAATCCTTTTAACTATTTATTTGATTTTTTTTGAATTTTATACAAAAAGCCCACTTCTTGCACAAATTTTGGTTAAAAATGAATGAATAATTTGTTTATAATTAAATTCTTTCTGTAATTAATTAAAATTAAATTTTGAAAAAGGACAATATTTCGAATAGAATGAAAAAAATGTAACTTGTATCATTTCTAAAAACGCGTTAAGAATCAGATAATTGTCAATGGAAAAAGTGTCTAAAGAGATGCTTTCAAAATTCAAAATCTTCAAACTAAACTTTTTAGAAAATTTATAGGAAAACATTTGGGAACATTTTAAAACATTAAAAATGGAATATTTTCTTATACAAATTTCCAAAAACAGATTATTTGAAATTTAAATAAATTAAAATTTTATTATTTCTTATTAAAAGAATTCAAGATTGAACAATATAAAAACGACAACTTGTGAATTTTTAATAAATTTAAACTCAAAATTAATATATTAGACATTAGATCTTTCTAAAATCAAGAACTTAAACTATTTTTTTAAAAATTTCAATATAAAAATAATTTCAAATGGGAAATATTAGAAAAAGAAAAAAATAAACTTCGGAAATTTGAAACTTAAACACAAACTTCATCTAAAACTAAAAAAATGTATTCACGAAGTATTGTGATATTAAAATCTTTGTTAATTTAACCCTTAAAATTTTGTATCGCTTTAAGTAAACTTAAACTTGTAGAAATCAACCATTTTTAAATTCTTACATATACCTTAAAAATTAAATTTAAAATTAATTACATACACTATTTAAAGTTTAAACGCCATTTTTAAACTTACGATAAGGAAATATTGAAAATTGATAGCTCACCAAGAAAATTCAGAATTCTAAAATTTAATCAATTTAAAACTTAAAAAATTATTTAACTGTTAAATAGAAGAATTGTCTTTTTACCTGAATTTGAAGTGTCGAACTTCTAGGGATACTTTTCAAATCAAAAAACTTGAGTATTCAATGCCTTGTTAAAACATCTGCTCATTTTTAAGGCTTGTATTTAAGAAATTATTTTCTTAATTTTTATTTCTTTAAATTTATTCTAAAGGCACTTTATTCAAAATTGTTTGATTACAAATCTTTTGAACTGACAAGTGTGCAACTATTAAGTCAATAATTTTGATACTTTACGATTTACAATTATTTAAGAAGGTGAAAAGTTTTGTGCGTTTTAAATTAAAACCAGACTAGTTAGCTTACTTAAATCTGAAATTATTGAATTTAAAGGTGACGAAAATTAAAATAGCTTAATTTCGAAAAGTATAATTGACAATTTGAAAATTGTTCATTTCTAAACGATACTTTTTTTCACGTAGTCCTAATTGAAGTTCGGATTTGTTAAAGTTTAAAGTTTCTGGTGTATACACTTTTTATTTTTTAATATTTCCGCTTCAAAATTACTTTGCAGTTTGAAAATCTTTTTTAAAATAATTTAAGCTTAAACGTTTACAGTTCAAAATGTTTATATTTTGAGCAGTGAAAAGGTGAATTCATTTTTTTGATTTTAGAACAAATTTTCTAATAAACTTTTACGTGAAATAATAATTTTCTAAATATAATTTTAAAAACCCGCCCGCGCGGGTGTTGGTTCTCGCGCTTCGCGCTCGCTGATGTATTTACCTCGCGCTACGCACTCAGTCTTTGTATATTCCCCACACTTGTGCACAGGCTTCTTGAAATTAAAGGTCAACGCATCGACAACAGTAATTTGGTGATTGTGAATTCTCTTTTGTTAAAGCTCCTTCGACTTCAACAAACACATTCTCATCACGTATCTCGAGCTTCGCACACGAATCTGCCCCTCAAATTGTATGTCATTTCCATAAATGTATTTTTTTCTATTAATTTTTAATTAAATTGGTATTAAAACAGACATGGTTTAATTGACTCGCTTAAAACAACGCGCATTTCAAAAAAACCTTTTGTTATTGAAAAAATGTAATTTTTGGATTTTCCATTATTTTTTATGCTGTCAAAATTTGAATTTTCTTTTTTTTTAGAAAAGACAAAAAGTTGTTATTGTAATCTTGTAGGGCATTCGAAAATGAACGTTTTTATTCTCTTACCTTTTTCATATCGTGCGTAATTTGGTTTAAACTGTTCCTTTTCGTACGTTTTCAGAAATTTAATAAATGCTATAACTCTGGTAATTTTTGGTTTTGTGAAAAAAGGCATTAGATAAATTGTTCGTATTTTTGAATACTATGAATATTTGTCCAGAAAATTTTTGAATTTTGAAAAAAGAGTGGTCTCAAAAATATCCAAAATGTGCTGAATTTTTGAATTTGTATCCAAAATAACAAACAAAAATAAAAGAGTTTACCAAAGGCCAATCTAATAGATAATTTTTTCAAATGGTATCGTGCACCCAGGTATACAAAAATACGGACATACATACAGACAGACACATTCGTAAAAACTTGTTTTTAAGATTCAGAGGGTCTCAAAACGTGAACATTTGACAAAAATTAGAAAGATAAAAAAACATTAAAAGAAAGATTAAAAACATTAAAAAACTAAATTTTTTTAAACTCCCCACCTGAAACGAAAAAGAAATTAAAAGACAAAAGGTTGTAATGAGATTGTGCCTAGGCAGCGGTAAGATTTTCTTGAACTGTTGACGTTTTTCAGAATTAAAGCAAAAACTACGCATCCTATCAAAAAGTGATTCATAACAAATTTGTGGATATTTTTCCAATTCACAATTTTTGAATTTTAAAATTTTAAAGAATTTTTAAATTTTGTAAAAAAAGTTCTCAAAAATTTTCAAAATGTGCTTAATTTTTTAATTTTATTCCAAAATGTCTGGCTAACGAACTTGACCTTAAGTTTAGAACACTAAAAGAGTGTACCAAAGGGCAATCTAATAAATTAATTTTTACGAAAGTTATCTTGGAAACAGGCAGACACACACACATACAGACAGACACACAGATATACAGACAGACATACATACAGACACATTCGTAAAAACCTGTTTTTCGTATTAAGTGGGTCTCAAAACGTGGACATGTGACAAAAACTGGGGAGGTGAAATTTCACACAACTCTAATACCTTCTCTGATGAGAATGTAAAACACATTTCTATAATTTCAGAAGCTTTTACTATTAAACATTCAACTTAATTTCCAATTTCCACTCCTTCCTAATGAAACGGTATACATTTAATAATTTCTGCACTAAGGTTTATTCAAAATTTATACAATTTTAATTTCTTTTCGTTCTATTAGAAATATTGTTCTTTTTAAAAATTTTACCTATCTAGAATATTTTAAATTAGAAAGTTTTAAATTGAAAATGATTTCTTACAATTTTTGCTGTTTGAATTAACGTAAAGACATTAAATAACAAAAATTAATAAAAAATTGGATATAACCAATTTCTAAGGAATTTATTTATGAATTTTTCAAACTAAATCCAAAATTGGTACATAATTGCGTTCTAAATGTAATGTTGAACCTCGTTATTTAATTTCATCCTACTATTCGTCGGCACCACCCTGGTTACGACTCTGTTTTCTGGATGACGATTTTTATTAATCCAGTAAATGGGAATTGGCCTTGAAACTTAAGCTGGTCCAAATATTAATGCAGAGTACTGACATATTTTTATTTGAAAAGTTACAACGATGAGACGAAAAGAAAAGGAGAGCAGATATTTTATAGGTCAGGAGCAGCAAGGTTATAAATTTAAAACTTTTGCGGGGCAGACAAGGGGCGAGCTTTTCGAGCTTTTACAGACTTTCCGGGGTTTTCATTGTCTAGGTTCTCCTCCTAACTGAAAGCACATTTTCCATGCCAAGAAAGGCAGCAGCAAAGTTTGTATATTTTAACAGAAACTCTCAAATCTACCACTTCTTAAAACCGAGATCTCAAACAAAAAATTA
>JAAAKG020138501.1:0-12618 GCA_010014905.2 Druon quercuslanigerum
AAAATTTAATTAAAATAAAAAAAAATTTAATCAAAATAAATTAAATTAAAATTTATATATAAATTAAAAAATTACTCCCCTCCCTACCGAGTGAGTCACGCCTACCCCGACAGGGAAACGGCTTAATGGTGTAATAATAGTAATAGTAATAATAAAAATTAAATTTAATTATTCAATTTCTGATTGTAAATTTTATTTTTTATTTGAATAATCAACTATTTGATTAAAAATTGATCTTTTTTATGTAGAAAATTAATCTTTTTGGTCGAAAATTGTTGTAAAAGTTTAAAGATCCAATTTTTTGTTAAAAATTCAACTTCTTAATTGAAAATTGAACTATTTTTGTAAAAAATTAAACCGTTTTGTAAAAAATTCTTGTTTTTTGTTTGGTTGAAAATTTAACTAAGAAATAATAATTTCATAAGCTAAGTTTCCTCTAAGTAGCGAAAATTTTAATTCAAATTTGCTTGATATTTTTTAGTCTTTCTTGGACTGAAAAATCTTTTTGGTCGGTTGAAAGTGTATCTTTTTCGACAGAAAATTAATCTTTTTGTTTTAAAATTTAACTATTGCAGTAATAAATTAAACCGTTTTCTTGAAAGTTCTTTTTTTTCGTTTTATTTCATTATTTAACTGAAAATTTAATTATTTCATTCTTGATTGTAAATTTTGTCGTTTTTATTTGAAAAATCAACTATTTGATCAAAATATTGTCTTTTTAGGTAGAAAATTAATCTTTTTGATTAAAAATGAACTTTTTTGTTAAAAATTAAAACATTTTGATGAAAATTCCATTTTTTTTTTGTTGAAAATTAATTATTTATCTGAAAATGTCTTTCACTTCTGATGGTAAATTTATCTTTTTTAAATAAAAAATCAACTATTTGACTAAAAAAGCATCTTTGTATGTAGAAAATGAATCTCTTTGATAAAAATCGAACTTTTTTTTTTAATTTATATAATATATATAAATAATTTGTGTAAAAAAGCTGTTTTTCAATTATTAAGTATGTTTTTTTCGAGTTTTAGTCCGAATATTTTTTTTGTGCAATTAAATTTTTGTTAATTAGCCTTTTTAATTGTAAATTCATTTATTTTGTTGAAAATTGAACTATTTTGTTGAAAAAATGTTTGACGAATTTTTTATACAATACAATACAATTTTGATTGAAAATTGTATTTTTTTATTGAAAAATCGACGTTTTTTGTTTAAAATTCAACTGTTTGGTCAAAACTAATCTTTTTTTGGTTTAAATTCAGTATTTTGATTGGAAGATTCAACTATTTGGTTGAAAGTTTGTCTTTTTGTTGATAATTCAACTCTTTGGTTGAAAATTATTTTTTTAACTGAAAATTGACACGTTTCTATTATTTAATTAAAAATTTATCTTTTTCGTTAAGAATATAATTTTTTTTAAATTAAACCAAAATAGAAACGAATTTTCCATAAAATAGTTAAGTTTTCAACCAAACAAATTATTTTTAACCGAAAAAAATGAATTTTTCACCAACAAGAATAATCTTTAACCAAAATAGACAAAAAAGCAGTTAAATTCATCGAAAAAAAGAAGAATTAAAGGTTGAATTTTAAAAAAAGGTTTTTTTCAGTCAAGAAAGACAAAAAATAATGCTTTAATATTTCTGAAATTCACAAAAATTCATAATTTGTTTCTTTCAACCTGAAAGACTGTCATTATTACTTTTAATTATGAATAAAGTAACAATTTTTTTGTTAATTTGTGTAAAAAGCTTTTTTTTACTATTAAGTATGAATTTTTTCGAGTTTCAGTCCGAATATTTTTTTTTTGGTTTTAAAACAGTTTAAAATTTAACGATTTTGATGAAAATTCTTTTTTTTAACTGAATGTTTAAGAATGATATATTTTGTTTATTCTTTTTAGTTGAAAAATCATTTCTTTAATTAACAATTCAAGTGTTTTGTTATAAACAAAAGATTATTAACGGATTTTTGATAAAAATACATGATTTTTTAACTATTTTATTTTAAAAATCAACTATTCGGTAGAAAATTCATGTTTTTAGGTTAAAAATTTAATTATTTTATTGAAAATTTAATTATTTTATTAAAATATCAACGATTTTGGTTTAAAACTCAGCAATTTTGTTTAAAAATTTGGTTTTAAATCAGTATTTTGATTGAAAAATTCAACTATTTGGTTGAAAAATAATTTTCCAACTGAAAATTTATCTTTTTGGTTCACAATATAAATTTTTTTAAATTTAACAAAAATAGAAACGAGTTTTCTATGAAATAGTTAAGTTTTCAACCAAATAAATTATATTTAACCGAAAAAAAAGATTTTTTCAAAAAAGCAGTTAAATAAAAAAAACAGTTTAATTCAACTAAAAAAAAAAGAATTAAAGGTTCAATTATAAAAAATATATTTTTTTTAATCATGAAAGACAAAAAATAATGTTATAATATCCGAATTTTTTTTGTGCAATTAAATTTTTGTTAATTATCCTTTTTAATTGTAAATTTATTTTTTTCTTTGAAAATTGAATTGTTTTCTTGAAAATATGTCTCACGAATTTTTGATACAATACAATGCAATACAATTTTGATTGTAAATTGTTATTTTTTATTGAAAAATTTAACTATTTAATTGAAAATTCAACGTTTTTTGTTGGAAATTCAACGGATTTGTTCCAAAATAATCTTTCTCTGGTTTTAAATCAGTATTTTGATTGAAAAATTTAACTATTTGGTTGAAAGTTTGTCTTTTTTGTTGATAATTCATCTCTTTGGTTGAAAAACTAAACGGTTTTCTTAAAAATTCATTCTTTTTGTGGTGAAAATTCATTTTTCATTTAAAAATTTAACGTTTTCCTTTTTACTGTTAAATTAATTTTATAATAATTGAATATTATTCATCACTTTGGTTGAAAATCTAACTGTTTTCTTAAAAATTCATTATTTTTGTCTTGAAAATTCATTTTTCATTTAAAAATTGAACCTTTTAATTTTTACTGTTGAAAATAATTTTATAATAATTGAATATAATTCATCAATACAATACAATTTTTATTGTAAATTGTTATTTTTTATTGAAAAATTCAACTATTTTATTTAAAAATCGACGTTTTTTATTGAAAATTCAACTATTTTATTCAAAATTAATCTTTTTTTCGGGTTTAAATCAGTATTTTGATTGGAAAGTTCAACTATTTGGTTGAAAATTTAACTGTTTTCTTAAAAAATCATTCTTTATTTAAAAAATGAACCTTTTCATTTTTAACTGTTGAAAATGCGACCAATGGTTTGAAAATTCGTTGTTTATGGTTGAAAATTAATTTTTTAACTGAAAATTGATAGACAAAAAATAATGCTATAATATTTGTGAAATTTAAAAAAATTTAAACTTTTTGTTTCAAACTGAATGACTGACATTATTACGATATATTACGTATGTTTTTTCAAGTTTCATTTCGAATCTTTTTTTTGTGCAATTAAATTTTGGTTAATTATCCTTTTTAATTGTAAATTCATTTATTTCGTTAAAAGTTGAACTATTTTGTTGAAAAAAATGTTTTACGAATTTTTGATACAATACAATCCTTTTTTTTTAAATTTGTCATTTTTTGTTGAAAAATTCAATTATTTTATTTAAAAAATCAATGTTTTTTTGTTGTTACTTCAACTTTTTTGTTCCAAAATAATTTTTTTTTTGTTTTATATCAGAATTTTCATTGGAAAATTCAACTATGTTGTTGAAAGTTCATCTTTTTTGTTGATAATTCATCTCTGGTTGAAAATTTAACTGTTTTCTTAAAAATTCATTATTTTTGTTTTGAAATTCATTTTTTATTTACAAATTGAACCTTTTAATTTTTACTGTTGAAAATAATTTTATAATAATTGAATATAATTTATCAATACAATACATACAATACAATACATGATTGATACAATACAATATATTTTTGATTGAAAATTGTTATTTTTTATTGAAAAATTCAACTATTTTATTGAAAAATCGACGTTTTTTGTTGAAAATTCAACTATTTCGTTCCAAAGTAATCTTTTTTTGATTTTGAATCAGTATTTTGATTGGAAAATTCAACTATTTGGTTGAAAGTTTTTTTTTATATTTCATCTCTTTGATTGAAAACTAATTTTTCAAATGAAAATTTATCTTTTTGGTTCACATTATAAATTTTTTTTAAATTTATCCAAAATAAAAAAGATTTTTAAATAAAATAGATAAATTTTCAACCAAAGAAATTATTTTCAACCGTAAAAATGAATTTTTAACCAACAACATTAATCTTCAACCAAAATAGACAAAAAAGTAGTTAAATAAAAAAACAGTGAAATTTAACTAAAAAAGAAGAATTAAAGGTTGAGTTTAAAAAAAAGGTTTTTTTTCAGTCAAGAAAAACAAAAAAAATGCTATAATATTTCTGTAATTTAAAAAAATTCAGATTTATGAATAAAGTAACCATTTTTTTTGTTAATTTGTGTGAAAAAAAGCAATTTTTAAATTAATTAGTATGAATTTTGTTTGAGTTATAGTCCGAAACTTTTTCTCTCTTTTTTCAGAAATCTCTAAATCCGAATCTACCCGAGAATTTAGCGATCAGCTTCTACATCCAAAGTTACAAATTGGTGCTGGCCGTCTACCAATTGGAAAATGCACACGGCAGTGTAAAATACGAAACTCAGCAGGCCGAATGCAGCGTTCCTTGGCTCAATGAAGCCCTCGTTCTTTTGACGATTGCCCTGCAATTGTGCCAGAGATTAAAAGACAAGGTTCGTTTATTCAATTATTATTTTAGGATTGATTGAAGATCGCCTTTTTTTCATCCGACATTAAGAAATTAGATCAATTTTCTACGAAACAGTTTAATTTTCAAGGAAAAAAGTACATTTTTCCACTAAAAGGATGAAGTTTTAACTAGGAAAGATTTAAATTTTTAGATGAAAATAGAATAGTTAAATTTGCAGTTGAAAAAATAATTTTTAACAAAAAAAAAATGAATTTTCAACAAAATAATTAAAGTTTCAACCAAAAAATGAATATTTTATAAAAAAAAAGAAATGTGTTGGTTTCAAGTAATAAGGGTACTTTTTTACTAAAAAAGACTATTTTTTTACCAAAATACTAAGGTATTCAACTATATTTTAGAATTTAAAAATTAAAAAAGATCAATTTAAAGAGAAAAAAAAGAAAACAATTTTCTATGAAATAGTTAGATTCTCTACCGAAAAAAAAGAACTTTTAACTAAAAAAATTAAATTACATTCAAAAAATGAAATTTCAAACTAACAAATGAATTAAATATTAGAATATTAAAAAGAATGAGCTTCAAAAAACGAATTTCTAATTAAATAATTAAACTTTTAACCAAAAAAAAAGTATAAATTGTCAACCGAAACGGTGAAATCTCAAATATTAAGATTATTTCAAAATAGTTTAATTTTTTAGCAAAGAGATATAGTGTCAAGTAATATTACTTTTCTACTAAAAAGGACAAATTTTTATTATAATAAAAGAACTTCTAACGAAAAAAATAAACATTTCAGTAAAAAAATTAAATTTCAAACTAACAAATGAACTTTTTACCAAGACGAATTTTCAACTAAACAGTTAAATTTTTCACTAAATTTTGAAATTCTAAACTAGAGAACAATAAAAAAAAGAAAAAATAATTTTCAACGAAATAGTTGAAGTTTCAAAAAAAAAAAAAAAAAATGAATTCTCTACAAAAAAAAGAAGTTTTTTGTTTCAAATAATAAGATTACTTTTTTGCTTAAAAGACGATTTTCTTACCAAAATAAGAAATCAATTCTCAATAAAATAATTAGATTTTCAACAAAAATAAAACTTCTAACTAAAAAAAATTAAACTACACTCAAAACATGAAATTTCAAACTAAAAAATGAATTAAATATTAAAATATTAAAAAGGATGAGCTTCAAAAAACGAATTTCAAATAGAATAGTTGAACTTTTAACCAAAAAAAAATATATAGATTTTCAACCGAAACGGTGAAATCTCAAATATTATGATTATTTCAAAATAGATTAATTTTTAAGCAAGGAGATGATAATTATTTAATTTCAAATAAAATATGTAAATTTTCAGTAAAAAAATAATAACTTGTAATAACAAAAAAATTAATTCTGAATGAAAAATATGGACATTCAGTAATAAGATTACTTTTCTACTAAAAAAGACGAATTTTCAATAGAAGAGTTACATTTTCAACTAAATGGTGAAATTCTAAACGAGAAAATATCAATTAAAAAAAAACACAATTTTAAAAAATGAATTTAAAGAAGAGAAGTTTGCCACCAAAAAGATATGGTTTCAACCAAACAAAACAAAAATTGATTTTTAGCCAAAAAAATGGAATTTCAAGTAATAAGATTATTTTATACTAAAGAAAAACACAATTTTCAACAAAACAGTTCAATTTAAAAAAAATGAATTGAAAAAAAGGATTTTGCCACCAAAAAGGATAAATTTCCAATCTAAAATTAAATAGTTAAATTTTCAGTACAAAATAATAATTTTTGACTAAAAAAAATGAGTTCTCAACCAAAAAAAAAGATGAAATTTAAATAATAAGATTACTTTTCTACTCAAAAAGACGAATTTTCAACAAAATATTAACATTTTGAACTAGATTGTGAAATTCTAAACTAGAGAAGTTCAATTAAAAAGAAGAAAAATCAATTTTCAACACAATAGTGGAAGTTTCCAAAAAGAAATTAATTGTACACAAAAATAAGAGGTTTTTGACAAAAATATGAAGTGCCAACTCAAAAATCTACAATTTCAAACAAAAAAATTTATTTTTAACAAAAAAAAAATGGAATTTCAAGTAACAAGACTAAAAAAAAAAAAAACAAGTACTAAAAAAGACAAATTTTCAAGAAAATAGTTCAATTTAAAAAAAAAATGAATTAAAAAAAAGAAGTTTGCCACCAGAAAAATAGATTCAACTAACACGAATAAATTTTTTAATTTAAAATAAAATAGTTAAATTTTCAATACAAAAAAATCTTTAACAAAAAAATGAATTCTCAACCAAAAAAGTGAATTTTCAACCAAAAAGATGAAATTTAAATAATAAGTTTGCTTTTCCACTAAAAAAGACGAATTTTCAATAAGATTAGGTACTTTTCTACTAAAAAAGACGATTTTTTATAAAAATACTAAGGTTTTCAACTATATTGTAGAATTTTAAAATTGAAAAAGATCAATTTAAAAAGAAAAAAATTTTCAACGAAATAGTTTAGGTTTTCAAAAAAAAAAAAAGTATTTTCTATTAAAAAGATAACGTTTAAAGACATGAGATTATTTTTACTAAAACAGACTAGTTTTCAATTAAATTCTTGAATTTAAACCCAATAATTAAATTTAAAAGTAAATAAAATAAATGCTAAAAAATGGTTAAATATTCATATAAATAGTGGTATTTTTAACTAAAAAATATTATATTAAAAACGAATTTTCAACGAAGTAGTTACATTATTATCAAAAATATGAAGTTTCAAGTAATAAGATTAAATTTCTACCAAAAAAGACGATTTTTTTTTACCAAAATACAAGAACTTCTGACTGAAAAAAAGATAAAATTACAGTGAAAAAATAAAATTTCAAACTAACAAATGAATTAAATATTAAAATATTAAGAAAGGAGGTGAGCTTAAAAACGAATTTCTAATTAAATTTTTAATTCAATTCTAATTAAATAGTTATTAAATATTAAAATATATTACTTTTCTACTAAAAAGGACAAACTTTTATCACAATACAAGAACTTGTAACGAAAAAAGATAAAATTTCAGCAAAAAAATTAAAATTAAAATTAATGGATGAACATTTTACCAAGACGAATTTACATCTACCAGAAAAAGACGAATTTTCAACTAAACACTTAAATTTTCAATTAAATTGCGAAATTTTAAACTAGAGAAGATCAATTTAAAAAAAAAAGAAAGAACTAATTTCAACGAAATAGTTAAAGTTTTAGCCAAAAGAATGAATTTTCTACAAAAAAGAAAATAAATTTTCGACCATAAAAAGAGGAATTTTCAACTAAAATAAGATATATTTTCAACCAAAAATTAAATAATAAATTTTCAGTTAAAAAAAATTTTCAACTAAACAAAAAAAAAATTTTAGCCAAAAAAATGAAGTTTCAAATAATATGACGAATTTTCTACTAAAAAGGCGAATTTTTAACAAAATAATTAAATTTTTAACTAACATGTTAAATTCTAAACCAGAAAAGATTAATTAAAAAAAACACAGATTTCAACAAAATATAAAAAAAATGAATTAAAAAAAGAAGTTTGCCGCCAAAAAGATGAAGTTTGAATTCAAAAGGGTAATTTTTTAATTCAAAATAAAATGTGTAAAGTTTGAGTAAAAAAATAATAATTTGTAACAAAAAAAAAATGAATTCTCAACCAAAAATGAAAAACGAATTGTCAACCAAAAATATGAAAAGACGATTTTTTACCAAAATACTAAAACAGAATTCTTGAATTTAAACCAAATAATTAAATTTTAAACTGAATAAAATTAATGCTAAAAAATTGTTAAATATTTATCTAAATAGTGGTATTTCTAACTAAAAATTATTATATTAAAAAAAAGAATTTTTTAAGGAAATGGTTAAATTTTTATCAAAAGTATGAAGTTTCAAGTAATAAGATTACATTTCTATTAAAAAATACGATTTTTTACCAAAATACAAGAACTTCTGACTGAAAAAATAAAAAAAAAATGAAAAAATAAAATTTCAAACTAACAAATGAATTAAATATTAAAACATTAAAAAAGATGCGCTTAAAAAAACGAATTTCTAACTAATTTAAAAAAAATTAAATTCTAATTAAATAGTTATTCAATATTAAGATATATTACTTTTCTACTAAAAAAGACAAATTTTTATCAAAATACAAGAACTTCTAACGAAAAAAGATAAAATTTCAGAAAAAAAATTAAATTTCAAATTAACAAATGAATCAAATATTAAAA
Organism: Druon quercuslanigerum; assembly: GCA_010014905.2. Classification (NCBI taxonomy): domain Eukaryota; kingdom Metazoa; phylum Arthropoda; class Insecta; order Hymenoptera; family Cynipidae; genus Druon; species Druon quercuslanigerum. Next base: position 9,021 of record JAAAKG020138501.1, read on the forward strand.
TATTAAGAAAGATGAGCTTAAAAAACAAATTTCTTATTAAATTTTTATTTAAATTCTAATTAAATAGTTATTAAATATTAAAATATATTACTTTTCTACTAAAAAGGACAAACTTTTATCAAAATACAAGAACTTCTAACGAAAAAAGATAAAATTTCAGAAAAAGTATTAAATTTCCAATTAACAAATGAACTTTTAACTAAGACGAATTAGCATCTACCTCAAAAAGACGGATTTTCAACTAAGTATTTAAATGTTCAACTAAATTGCAAAATTTTAAACTAGAGAAAATCAATCTAAGAAGAAAGAAAAGAAATTTTCGACCATAAAAAGAGAAATTTTCAACCAAAAGAAGATATATTTTCAAACAAAAAATTAAATAATAAATATTTCAGTTAAAAAAAAATTTCAACAAAAAAAGATAAAATTTTTAGACAAAAAAAACTAATAATAGAATTATTTTTCTGCTAAAAGAGGCGAATTTTCAACTAAATAAAAATTCTAAACTAGAAAAGATCAATTAAAAAAACTCAGATTTCAGCAAAATATAAAAAAATGCATTAAAAAAAAGAAGTTTGCCGCCAAAAATATAAGATTTGAATTAAAAAGGACAATCTTTCAATTTAAAACAAAATATTTTAATTTCCAGTAAAAAAAACTAATGTTTACAAAGCAAAAAAAAAAAATGAAATCTCAACCAAAAATAAAAAACGAATTGTCAACCAAATATATGAAAATTGAGTAATAAGATTGATTTTCTACTTAAAAAGGCAAATTTTCTATAGAATAGTTACATTTTTAAGTAAATTGTGAAATTTTAAACGAGAGAATATCAATTTTAAAAAAACACAATTTTCAAGAAAATATTTCAATTTAAAAAAATGAATTAAAAAAAAAGAAGTTTGCCACCAAAAAGATAAAGTTTCAACTAAAAATGATAATTTTTTTATTGAAAATGAAATAGTTAAACTTTCAGTAAAAAACCAGTTTTAACCAAAAATATGAATTCAAAAAGAAAAAGATTTTCATGCAAAAATATGAATTTTGAAGAAATAAGATTAATTTTCTACTAAAAAATACGATTTTTTTACGAAAATACTAAAACAAACTTTTTCAACAAAATTCTTGAATTTACAACAAACTAACAAATCAGCTTTTAACCATGAAGATTAAACAACTTTAAGAAAAAGACAAATTTTCAACTAAATAGTCACATTTTAAACTAAATTGTGTAATTCCAAACTCGAGAAGATCAGTTTAAAAAAAAAGAAAAAACCTTTTTCAAGGAAATGTTGAAGTTTCAACTAAAAAAGTTAATTCTCTACAATAAAAAGAATAAATTATTGACAAAAAGATTATGTTCCAAGTTAAAAAGAAAAAATTGTCAAACGGAATTTTAAGGAATATGATTATTTTTATACAAAAAAGACGAATTTTCACGAAAATAGTTCAATTTTCAAAAAAAAATGAATTTAAAAAACAAGAAGTTTGCCGCCTAAAAGATTAAGTTTTAACTAAAATGGATACATTTTCAATTTAAAGTGGAAGTTAAGTTGTCAGTAAAAAAAATATTTTAAACCAAAAATAAGAATTCTTACCCAAAAAAAATTAATTTTCAACCAAAAAGATTACATTTAAGTGACATGATTATTTTTTTTACTAAAAAAGGTGAATTTTAAACAAAATAGTTAAATTTTTAACTAACTTGTTAAATTCTAAACCAGAAAAGATCAATGAAACAAACACAATTTTCGAGAAAATAGTTAAGTTAAAAAAAAATTAATTAAAAAAAAAAGAAGTTTGCCATCAAAAAGTTAAAGTTTTAACTAAAAAGCTTCAATTTTCAAAATAAAATGGAATAGTTAAATTTCCTGTTGAAAAAATGATCAAGCAAAAGGATGAATTTTGAGTAATAAGATTATTTTTCTTCTAAAAAAGACGAATTTTCAACAAAATACTTACATTTTCAACTAAAATGTGAAATTTTAAACTAGAGAAGATTAATTGAAATATTAAAAAAATCTTTTTTAACGAAATATTTTAGGTTTTAACAACAAAAATGAATTCTCAACAACAAAAAAATCGACAAAAAGATGAAGATCCAACTAAAAAAAGTAAAATTTTCATTTAAAAAGAAAATAATGAAGTTGCCACCAAAAATATAAAGTTTCAACTAAAAAGGATACATTTTCAACTTAAAGTAAAATTTTCATTTAAAAAAAGTTTTAACAAAAAAAATGAATTCTCAAAAAAAAATGCATTTTTCAACCAAAAAGATGAAATTTGAGTAATAAGATTACTTTTCTACTAAACAAGAAGATTTTTCAACAAAATATTTACATTTTCAGCTAAGTTGTGAAATTCTAAACTAGAGAAGATCAATTTAAAAAAGAGAAAATTCAATTTTCAACGCAATAGTAGAAGTTGAAAAGAAATTAATTCTCCATAAAAAAAGAAGTTTCTGACAAAAATATGAGGTTCCAACTCAAAAAGCTAAATATTCAAACAAAAAAATTGATTTTTATCCCAAAAAATGGAGTTTCAAGTAATAAGATTATTTTTCTACTAGAAAAGACAAATTTTCAAGGAAATAGTTAAAGTTTTAGCCAAAAGAATGAATTCTCTACAAAAAAGAAAATAAATTTTCGACCATAAAAAGAGGAATTTTTAACTAAAAGAAGATATATTTTCAACCAAAAATTAAATAATAAATTTTTCAGTTAAAAAAAAATTCTAACAAAAAAAAATATATTTTTAGCAAAAAAAATGAAGTTTCAAATAATAGGATTATTTTTCTACTAAAAAAGGCGAATTTTCATTAAAATAATTAAATTTTGAACTAAAATGTTAATTTCTAAACCAGAAAAGATCAATTAAAAAAAACAGATTTCAACAAAATATAAAAAGTTAATTAAAAAAAAGAAGTTTGCCGCCAAAAAGATAAAGTTGGAATTAAAAAGGATAATTTTTTTTATTTAAAATAAAATATTTAAATTCTCAGTAAAAAAATAATAATTTTTAACAACAAAAAAATGAATTCTCAACCGAAATTAAAAAAGCGAATTGTCAACCAAATGTATGAAAATTGAAATAAGATTAATTTTCTACTAAAAAAGACGACTTATTAATAGAATAGTTACATTTTTAAGTAAATTGTGAAATTCTAAACGAGAGAATATCAATTTTTAAATAACACAATTTTCAAGAAAATTTTTCAATTAAAAAAAATGAACTAAAAAAAAGAAGTTTGCCACCAAAAAGATCAAGTATCAACTAAAAAGGTTAAATTTTTCACATAAAATGGAATAGTTAAATTTTCTGTTGAAACAATTTTCAAGCAAAATGATGAATTTTGAGTGACGAGATTATTTTTCTTCTAAAAAAAAACGAATTTTCAAGAAAATACTTACATTTTTAACTAAATTGTGAAATTTTAAGCTAGAAAAGATTAATTTAAAATTTTAAAAATCACTTTCAACGAAATATTTTAAGTTTTAACAACAAAAATGAATTCTCAACAAAAAGAAAAATAATAAATCAGTTTTCGAACATAAAAAGAGGAATTTTAAAGTAAAAGAAGATTTATTTTGTAACAAAA
>JAAAKG020138502.1:0-12617 GCA_010014905.2 Druon quercuslanigerum
CCACCCCTTTTTTTAATCTTCCCCCACCCATTAAAAAAAAAAAAATTTTTTATTTTGGGTTTTTTTTTTTTTTTTTTTTTTTTCTTTCTGGGTTTGCTTTTTTATTGTTTTTTGTGGTGGGGGGGGGGGGGGGGGGGGGTGGAGATACGGGTTAGCGAAATTTCGATCATGCTTTTTTATTGATGAATGCGTGCTGGTTAGTGACTTGGCCTAAATGTTTGAGTGGTCTTCGCGTTGAAGATAGGGTTATAGATATTTGGTATTAAAAGTTCTGTATTCTCTTCCTGTTTCTTGGTTCTTTCAGTACGTATATCGCTGTACGTATTTGTTTTTCAATCACATAGAGTCCTTAATAGATTTCCGGACATTTTTGTGTGATTTTCTCTTTTTTGTCTGATTGTCTATGGGCTTTTATCATTACTTTGGACCCCACAGTAAAGTTTGCGATGCGGTGGTTTTTGTTAACGTTTTCTGTCCTAAATTTTCCCTTCCTTAGCATACGTTTATTCGCTAGCTTCAGTTTTCTCTCGTAGGGCATATTCGCTGGCTTGTCTCGACTTTGTCTATCCACAGCCGCCACGAGATGTGTTTTTCTCCTAGTAAACATCGGAAGATTCTTGAGAGTTCACGGTGTATGCGTTCAACGATATTGCTTTTGGGAGTATAGCATGGCAGTGCAAACTGCTAGGATTCCTTCCTGACAAATTTGCTGAAAACAACTATCGTTGACAGTATATATTTGAACCTGCCTCTTGTTGCTGTTAGTGGTCCGTAATAATCGATGGACATGGGCTCGTTTTGTCTGAATTCAGTGATTGTTTGCATTTCTGACAGTTCGTTTTCTTGGTGACTTTATTTCTTTGACAGCAATCGCAAGTTGCTAGTCTTTTCCTTATCGTCCTTGCGAATTTAGGGTAATGGAAATATTCCATCAACATCTTTTGGTGCTTCCTTGCCCCTTTGTGTGTACCATGTTTTGTAGGATCCAGAGCTTCTTGATTCACTGATTTTGATGTATAGGGTGCCATCAGGGACCTTGTATCTTGTAGATTTTTTAGATTTAACTACTGATAATTTCTCCTTTAAGGATGTATCCCTTTTATGCTTGTGGGCGATGTTTTTTATAAATTTGCGTAGCTTGGATTAGGTTATTTTTAGCAAGCAAGTGTATGAATAAGTTTCCTTTGTCAGATTTAAAGGGTAGGTAGTCCGAGCTGCGTTGGATTTTCCGTCTATATGTTCTATTTCTAACCTATAGTCTTGGATTGCTAATGCCCATCGGGTTATGCTGGCCATTGTGAATCTGCACGTCATCAGAAATTTGAGAGCTCGATGATTCGTGCGCACGATTACCCGGTCCCCTAGTATATATGTTCTAAGCTTTACCAAGGCCCAAATCATCGCGAAAAGCTCTTGTTCTGTGGTGAAGTAGATTATTTGCACCCCCTTCAGGTTGCGGCTTGCGCAGGTGACTCTCCATGGTCATCATAATGCGCAAGAAGTGCTCCTAAGGCGTAACCTTTGGCATCTGTATATAGGTAATATGGCCGGGAGAGATTCGGAAAAATCATGATAACTGGTTCGGTAAAAAAGGCCCTTGTAGTTTGGAAGGCTGATTTATGTTCTTCAGTCCACTTATAGGCTGCATTTTTTCTTTAGTAATTCGTGAAAAGGCGTTACGGGTTGCGCGTGCAATTGATTAAATGTGGTGTAAAAGATCACGAATCCCAGGAATCCTCTCAATTGCTTTATGTTTTTGGGGCGTAGGTATTCTTTCAGCACCTTTCATTTCTCTGGATCCATCTTTATTCCTTTTTTTGTTATAACGTGACCTAAGAATTATACCTCATCTCGAAAGAATAAACATTTCAAAAAATTTAATACAATGGTAAGATATTCGAAATGCTGATCGATTGAATCTGATTTGCAGAGAAGGTCGTCCACGAAGCTCACGAGGAAGTCTCTGATTCTGCATAAGGGAAGATCCAACCCTCTTGCTGCGGCGGCGGTGCTAGTTTTTAACCTAAATATGTGACGACAAATTCGTAGTACTTGTCCTCATGCATAAAGGTGGTGTATTAGCATTACTCTGGAACCTCCGTGGGTTCGGTTCCTTCATGGTCCTCCTTTAGTGACTCATTAAGTTTTCTCGCGTCCAAGGACATACGAATTGATCCGTTCTTTTTAAAAGTGGTGATCATGAGGTTTATTTAGTTGCTCTTAGAACGTCTAATTATCCACAACTGTAGCGTCTGCTGTATCTCCTTTGACACTTGTTCGTGATAGGCCATTGGGATGGGGTATGTTCTGCAAAAATAATATTTTCTGCTGCTTAAAGTCAACTCGTGTTCGTACGTTGAGATGCGCACCGAGCGTCGTGCGAATGCGCCTCGATAGGTGGCTAGTGAATTTTGGAGTCTGAACTTTTGCTCATCATCCAGGCTAACGCATTTTCTTACGCAATCCTGACTCTCTGTATCTGTAATGAGCATAGGCTGATGCAACGAATCATCGATGTCCGAGTCCTTTGGTCAAATAAGATTATTTTCTGTTTCAATGACGTTCCACGGATTGTTGATTGATTGACTGGAAGAGTGCTTTTCTGAAGGATTTTTCGCGACGATTTCTAGTTTTATGGTTATTTCGTGGCGATCCTTAGAGACCTTCAGAGCATATTTACATCAAGAGTTGTGTCATAACTTGATTATTTAAATTGGTAGATTTCTGTCCTGTTGATCCGACGAGGCTTGTTCCGGTCATGGGCAAAATTGTGAATTTTTCAAATTGTGCTGGGTGAAGTCTGATAAGGTTTTGCGAGATGCTCGTGACCTCACTTCCTGCGGCTTTTAAGGCTTCTACCTTAACACATGCGACTAAGCAATTAATTAATGGACACTTTATTTTATTTTTCCCTATTTCGGATCGTTTCATTCAATAGTTTATCTCGATGGTTTGTAAAATTCCACGTTGAGGTTTGAGTTTCACCCCGAGTCAGCCTCAACTAATATGTTCATCGACGACACGGGACTGGTTCGTTTAATACGTAGAGGTCCAGAGGCTCATCGGACGCTTCCGGTTCTAATTTGCCTAAGATAGTATCCATTAAGTGTACGTTTTTCTTCTCCTGACTTCCGGGGGAAGAGCTTTTTGTCAAATGGTTTTTGTTAGCATAACTTGATCCGTAGCCGCCCCTAGATTTCGATACCGATTGAACTTCCCCCAAACGAATCTCTTCTTACCCTTGACTGCTTCGCGTGGGTGGTATCGATCCTAGACTTTCCTAGGGCTGCGATAGCCCCTGATATTGGATCATGGCTCCCTAAGCCTGTCGCGTCCGGCACACCCTGCCATCCGCCTTTCCGATCCGCCTTTCCCGTCTGGAGTAAGGGTTGTTCCGTGCGTCCTGGGCACCGTTGCCTTCGCCAGTTGATTATTTGGCTTACCAAGTTGGGCTTCTGGATGGAGCCGCATCCAAGCAATTGTGCGTGGGGTCGCTTGATCTATTGTTGCGTCTAGCATAGTACCCCAGTTTTGTTTAAACCTCCCACTCGATCGAAAGTATCTAGGACTTCTAAGAACCGCATTTCTAATCTCCTCGGTAAAATGTCGCAAAAGCTCAGTCACTATGTCTAATTCGGAGAGCGAAGGTATCAGATCTTTGACATTAGAAATCATTTTAATAGCATGTTCAACCATGATCGTCTTGCCGCGGTTGTCGTGGAACCCATATATTAGGAAATTTGAAATTTTTCTACGAATTATGTCGTTCCAGAAGCGCTTTATGAACTTTTCCTTGAATATACCATATGTTTCCTCTTTGACCTCGATCATTGCCCACCATTATTGGGCCATACCTCCTAGGCTGGCATACATGAGATGCCGACAATCGGACTGGAACTCAGTTGCCTTCATGTACCTTTCGAGTTCGCGTAGGTAACGCATGGGACCTTTGTTTGTCCTTCCATTCAACCTCGATAAGGGCAAGTTTTTTAGTCAGTGAGGTTTATAATAACTGGCTGGGGAACCCTTGTTTGCGCGTCTTTTTAATTTTGACTGTTTTCCTTTGATTATAACAATCCTTTTTTCTTGTTCTTGCTTCTTCCTTACTAGGATTGATTGGGTTTCGCGAAGGGCTTCTGTGCGTTCGTCTATGATAGCAATATCATCTGGAACTTCTTTTGCTTCCTGGTGGCATTCTTTCTGGCGTAGTGCTATGTGCCTGATCATGTTTTTATCCAAGATTTTGGCTGCTGGCCGAATCTTCTTATCTGCGAAACGCGCGGTGGCTATAATTTTTCCCTGTATCTTGCTGTTAGAAGAGATTAAGGTCTCTATTGCTTAGTTCAAGCTTGACCTGGTTGCGAAGTTTTTATTCTCTTGCAATTGCATTGAAATATTGAGTTCACGACAACTTGTTTCTTTCGATGTTCGGTAGGGTCTTACTAAATTGTTTTATAGCAGTTGATGGATTTACCTCGATCCATTAAATCTCCATAGATGGATCATTTTTTTACGGAAACTTCGTAGATAGAATCTTCTTCTATTTTTTCTCCTTCCCCGATAGGACCCTGACCTTGACCCACGTAGAAAAAGGAATTAGAAGGATAAGGATAGAAGGCGTGACGTTACAAGAAAAACAAAGGATGTGAGTTGAGAAGGAAGGGGCGATCCGTATTTTATTAGTTAAAATGTGATTGTTTTGACATTTCCTTTCAGCTCATCGATTTTCGAAGGAAGCGTCTATTTTTAGAAGAAGAGAAATTTTATTTTATTTTATTTATGAATTGAACCCGGCCGAAAGTCTATCTCAAAAAGAGTTAGGCGACCGGTGGACCTGGAAAATAAAAAAAAAAAGATGCTCGAAAGTTGGAATTTAGTTGCTGAGTTAATCTTGCATGGATTTCCCAAATTCTATTTCATTTAGGTTTCTTTTATTTCTATTAGTTTATTTATTAACGCTATTCACTATTCCGTTTCCAACGGATAGTGTCTTACTTTGCGATGGCATGCGGATACCTCGATTTGCGTTGCATACCCAAAAAAAAATTTAATTGGAATCTTTGTCAAATACTCAAAAGCAATTTTCCGAAGTATTCGGAATTTTTTCTTTTTAATATCAATAAATTAATTAAATTTATTTGCTTGATTCTGAAAGTATTGATTGAATATAGAACCTTTTCAGCATCGCCTTTATCAATGAAATGGCAATCCTTCTTTTCAGGATCGCCGTTTTCCCTACTTATAGCTATCAAAGAAAAGCTAACACAAAAAAAGGCGCTCCTAATGACAAAACTAAATTGAAATGAAATAAAATGAATAGGCTTCAGTGCCAAGACTCGTGGCACGAATTTTCTAATAATATTATTATTAAGTGACGTGTTTCAAGCTTTCTAGGAAAAGTTATCACCGACAAAATCTAAAGATGTAGAAATCCCGTTTTGGACGCGAAACAAGAGGTGAAATTCCCATTTTAGATTTATTTTGACATTTAAATCTGACCCTCCCGCATTTACGCGAATTAATGAAAATGGGTGAGGGAGTGGAATAAACCACAGTTTCTTCTCTTCACTCGCTTTCCCATTCAACCATTATTAAAAAAGAGATCTTACGATTTACCGAAATCCCGAGAGGATGGAGTGGATAGGAAATCAGAAGGAATATTTCTTCGCTCCTTTATAATGAATCCACAGACTCAAAGGATTGAAGAAAAGTTTGTCCGTGAGCCTTACCTACAAGAGAATCACAGCCCTCGGTCCTGGCCAGACAAGTGCCGGAAAAGTTGTGCTTTTTCGGTTTTCTTCGCGCAGGGGGTTTTTTCCATCTGGGTCCGTCCCCACTCTTAAGCTTCTGAGAGTTTCTTGCGCCTTTCTTGAGTTATGGATGGCTTTTTATAACTTTTAAATTTTTCGCTTCTAGCGTGTCGGTAATTACGTGCCGATATTGTACCGTTGAGCGATATATTTTTTGAGGCAGTCAGAGCGCCTCATAAAGTATCCCAGAATACAAACAGCTCCAACATGACTAATTCATATTCGAAGAGATTCTTTCTATTGTGTAGAACTATTTACTTATTTTAATAGTATCTTTGCTAGCTTTTTGAAGGGTATACATTTTAATTGAGCCAAGTATCAAAGTAAGAGCAGGATGAAACTTTTTTAAATTTCCTATTATTGAAAAAATTTTAAACCCTACTCTAATAAAAAATTTATTTTACTACAAAATATTTATAGGTCATTATTTCTAAGAAGTGAATAATGTCATTAACAATTTAATGCCTAACGTACTTGAATATTATTAATAAAGACTCACAAATCTTTAGTCGAAATACACTTTTAGGTTAATTAATTTAATAAGATACTGAGTAAATAATATACTCGAAAATCCTTCATTTTACTAGATTTGTGTAAGATTTGCCCCCCCCCCCCCAGTGTTTATCAAATTTCCACGTTATGGGACCTCCTAATTGAGACCTCCTGCATGACTCAATATCTTTATGACTGTCCGTCTGTGAGCACGATAACTATTGAAGCCCTTGGTACGGATATTCATAACATTCAAAATGGCGAAAAAATGATCTTAATGACTTTTTTTGTTAAGCTAAAAATTACCAGAATTATAGCATTTACAAAATTCCAAAGAACAAACGTAAATATATATGCAAGCCAAATAACACACGATATTAAAAAAGTCAAGGGATTAAAAAAAAATTGGACTGTTATTGCAACTAGAATCTCGAACCTAGACTTTTGTAAATTATTGTAAACTAAATAAAAAATTTTATTAAAGCTGCAATTATAATGAAATAACTAAAAAGAATATAAAAAATGATCATAAATCATTTGGTGATGTAGCAATAGGGTACCACAACTGCGATGTAGAACAAGATGCAGTAGAAAATTCAATTGACAAAGTCTGGGTCACTAAAGTTAGGGACATAATTTAGAAGTTAAAAAACAGTCAGGCTGCTCTCTAGAACGCACATGTAACTTTGAAATCGTAAAAATAAAATTGAAAAGAAGCAAATTCAGTTTTTTAAAGAAGGGCAAAAGTTGCAATGAAATTTTTAATAAAAAATGTTTTCTTTAAAATTATGCACGTTTGTAGACGAGACAATGAAACTGCGTGTGTTTTACTGCTAATGGATGTTATGAATTGTAAAAGTATATATTTTTGGTAATGATATTCAATTTGAGGGACAAAATCGATTGCGGAGCCCGAGATACGTGATAATAATGTGTTCGTTAAAGCCGAAGGAGCTTTAACAATATTTTATTGAGAATTCATGTCTTTTGTTACAAAAAAAAACCTTTTTCGTTTGAAATTCATCTTTCTGAATGCGAACTAAACTATTTTGTTAAAAGAACCCCGTAACACTACGTGCTTTCCCTTAATTTGGCTCAATTTTTTATATGTTACGTGGCTCATCATTCTGCAAAAATGTCTCAATGGTCACCAAGCCTAAAACTCAAAGGGTCCCAAGATAAGCCCCGCCGAAGTCAATATAATGGGAGTATCGGCTCCGCAAGTTCACTCGGTTATTTGCCTTACTCAGAAGAATGGTTTCGGTTATTTGAATGAATTTTTGATATTACGCGTCGCGGCGTCCTGAACAAATGTCTCAATGGGCACACAGCCCAACACTGAAAGGGTCCCAAGATAAGGCCCGCCGAATTCAGTGCGATGGGGGTATCGGCTCTACTCGTGAACTAGGCTATTGACCCTTATTGGAAACGTAACCCCAACATAAAGAAAAAGAAAGAATTAAAAAAGAATGGCTTTTGCCGCTTGAATTAGCATTACCCAGAGATTACCATGCGGAGGTTGCAAAGTCGGAATTCAACTCCTTTGTCATCGTCCGTCTGTCAGTCGTTATAGTTATAAAGTTCTTCAGCATTATGTTTATTCTTGTTTTGGATTAGGCGTTTTGAGGATCAGAATATACTCTCAATTTAGAAATGCTACTCGCTATCAATTGTGGATATTTTTTTAGAGTAGACGTTGAAAACGATCAAGTCGAAGATGGAGAGGATGAAGCTATATTAGGGCATTACTGTACCTGCAAGGCTGTGACAAGAACTTTGGGATGCTGTGCACACACTGCGAGTATTCTGTGGTTCCTTCGGTGGGCTCGGCATCAACAGTACGTAAAATATCCCTGTACAATGCTCCTTCGATAAATTCAGGATGCCGGCAATCGGAATTTAATCAATGATAATAATGGCGCAGACGTACGAGAATTGACAGTCGATGGTGAAGAATAGACATCAGCAAAATAATACAAAAGATTAGAAAGACTAAAAGTACTAGACAGACTAACAAGACTTCAAAGTGTAATAAGACTAGAAAAAGCCACATTATGACTAGTTTATGGTCTGAATAATAGCATAACTGTCTCTAAACCAAACGGATATACATAAAAAACATAAAACTTGATTGAACAAATAAAAAACGTGAGCACTTGGAAATCTAAAACAAGAAAAAACGTAATACTGAAGAACTTTATAACTATAACGACTGACAGACTGACGATGACAAAGGAGTTGAATTCCGACTTTGCAACCTCCGCGTGGTAATCTCTGGGTAATGCTAATGCAAGCGGAAACGGCCATTCTTTTTTAATTATTTATTTTCCTTTTTATTGGGGGTACGTTTTCAATAAGAGTCAATGGCCTAGTATACAAGTAGAGCCGATATCCTCATCGCACTGACTTCGGCAGACCTCATTTTGGAACCCTTTGAGTTTTGGTCTTTGTGTCCATTTAAACATTTGTTCAGAACGCCGAGACACGTAACAACAAAAATTAAGTTAAATAACCAAAACCACTCTCTAGAGTAAGGAAAATGACCCAGTGAACTTGTGTAGCCAACACCCCCATTATACTGACTTCGGCGAGCCTTATCTTGGAACCCTTTGAGTTGTGGTCTTTGTGCCCATTGAGACATTTGTTCAGGACGCCGAGACGCGTAACATCAAAAATTCAGTTAAATAACTGAAACCACTCTTCCGAGTAAGGAAAATAACCAAGTGAACTTGTAGAGCCGATACCCCCATTATACTGACTTCGGCGAATATTATCTTGGAACCCTTTGAGTTTTGGTCTTTGTGCCCATTGAGAAATTTGTCCAGGACGCCGACATGCGTAACATCAAAAATTCAGTTAAATAACCAAAACCACTCTTCCGAGTAAGGAAAATGACCGAGTGAACTTGTGAAGCCAATACCCCCATTATACTGACTTCGGTGAGCCTTATCTTGGAACCCATTGAGTTTTGGGTTTTGCGCTCATTGAGTCATTTGTTCAGGACGCCGAGACGCGTAACACAAAAATTCAGTTAAATAACCGAAACAACTCTACCGAGTAGGGAAAATGACCGAGTGAAATTGTGGTGCCGATACCCGCATTATACTGACACTGGGTGGCCTTTTCTTGGGACCCTTTGTGTTTTGGGCTTTGTGCCCATTGAGACATTTGTTGACGACGCCAAGACGCGTAACACCAAAAATTCACTTAAATAACCGAAACCACTCTTCCGAGTAAGGAAAATAACCAAGTGAACTTGTAGAGCCGATACCCCTATCATACTGACTTCGGCGAATATTATCTTGGAACCCTTTGAGTTTTGGTCTTTGTGCCCATTGAGACATTTGTTCAGGACGCCGAGCCGCGTAACATAAAAAATTCAGTTAAATAACCGAAACCACTCTTCCGAGTAAGGAAAATGACCGAGTGAACTTGTGGAGCCGATACTCCCATTATACTGACATCGGGTGGCCTTAACTTGGGACCCTTTGAGTTTTAGGCTTTGTGCCCATTGAGACATTTGTTCAGAACGCCGAGATGCGTAACATCAAAAATTCAGTTATATAACCGAAACCACTCTTCCGAGTAAGGAAAATGACCGAGTGAACTTGTAGAGCCGATACCCCCATTATACTGACTTCGGCGAGCCTTATGTTGGGACCCTCTGTGTCGTAAGCAAGTGTTTTAATGGTACTTTTCTGATATTGAGTAATGTTAGTATAGCAATGGTGTATTTTTAGAAGTAAGTAAATATTTTTGTTATCATATGCATGCAGTATAAACATTAACATTAAGTAATATTTCTGTAAAGCATAGAATTTGTTATAAAATTCCATTGCTGATATAAAATGCGATAGCAAGTTCTTGAGATTTTGAGGTTAAAATTAGGTTTTACAATTTAATTGCGAACTGCTCGCAGTAAGAAACTGTATCAAAAAACTGTAGGATGAAAACATAAAAAGCTATTTTTCATTTCAACCCTGATTAAAATAGTTTCTGTTTTTTTACCAAAAATGATTTTTATAGCAAACAATAATGATTTTTAGATTTTTGTTCAATCCTGCAACGTTTTAATGATGTTGCCTGATATCACACGAATTATCTAATTCTGCGACCAGAAGTCCGCTCTTGCATTCTAACATTTATTCGTAACCTCAAAATATCAAAAACTTTTCATCGTATTTTACATCAGCAATAGAATTTTATAACAAAAAGGATACATAATTTCATGCTTCGAAGGAATATTACGCAATTACGCAATATTTCACCAGTGTACAATGCATTTTATCAATTATGTTTCATTCTTTTATCGATTGACGACCTTTCAGTGTCGAGAAATACATTAATTGTCCGACATTGGAGATGAGAGTACCCGATCTGATACGCTAACCACAAATTTTGGATATTTTATCTCATGACACTGAAAGATCTCTAATCAACAAAAGAATTGAACGCAACTGAGAAAATAATTCTAAACTTGAGAAATATTACTATTCCGACCTTTGTAACTTACCGTTGCGTTTAAAAAATTTTCTCCAAAAAGTCGTGTGCAGTCGCAGTGCAGAGCCATGTAGGCATCAAAGATCATGTAACCTTCCTGACGGCTGACATTTCCATCTATCATAGCATGATTCATTTGAAAAGTCAGACCTTTATAACTTTCTTGGAATTTCAGATGATTTAATTCAAAAAAGCTGTCTGAATTCCTATGTCAAAGTCATTGAACAGTTGTCAACAACTGTGCTAACCTTCCTGACACTTGCACCGAACCGTCCATGACGGTGAGGTCATGCTGCAATACTCAATATTCCGCGAAGTATTTGAGTTGATTTTTAATTCTATTATATTAATTTTTAGTTGCCAAATTGTACTATTTCAAAAAAATAAAAAATCAGGCATGCTAATGAATCGCATGCTAACGGAACGTGACTGTTTTAACTGCGCATGTATCGAAAAGCATTATTATTGATAGTACATTTTTATTGATATAAAATATACCCGCGCTTTTCGGCACATGTGCAGTTGAAAAAGTGGCTTACAGTGGGTGTATCAATTAAAGGCCGAGGTAGCCAATGAACGCTGCTGGACAAAAATATCTTGAAGACTCGCGGTAGAGGTGGGGCCCTTGCAAAGGGGGTCATTCGTGAGCTTAAACGTTTCACGAGGGGGGATATAGGTAGAAGTTTACTGTAAGTTAAAATCTACACAAGCACGAACACAGTAACACACAATCGCACTTCTTTACTCTATTTTAGCTTGTCCAGCCTGCCCATTATCCACTTCGAATTTCTGTTCGATTATTATTCTCAACTGTGATCCAGAAATACTTGCGCATGCTTGAACTGTACAAAGATCCATCTTTGCAAGTGCTAAGTCCCTAAAAGGTGCGATAAAATCGGACTTTTAGCGGTCAATTTATTTAATATTCGCCTGGTATGTAGTAACGCGATGAAATCTTTACCAGATTATAGGAGGCAATTAGCCCTTTCCGAAAATGTAGTATTGCCAGCTTTCATCCGCTTAAGAACCCCCAGCAAAGAGAGATAAAGGGCGTGATTTTGTTTAACTATGAGTATATGCTAATTAACGCGATAAGAAAAGTAATAAATGAAAGCTGAAAGCCCTCTGTAGAAGAAAAACTCATCTTGACAAGGCTCAAAGTAACAGAAATATGTGGCGAAGATATTTCTTTACGAAATTTATTTGCTTTCACTGCAACATTTTAGACGAGAGGCTAGAGTAGAAAGAGCCCTCATCTTCGTTGGGGCGAGGGCTGTTGCGTGGATTTGTTGCTGCGGGAAAGGCGTTTGAGCCTCTTAAGAAACTGTAAAAGCATCCATTACTACAAATTCCCTCAGTAGGCGGCAAAAATTTGTAAATGGATTAACCATTGAAATTTTAAATGAAATTGAAGTAAATTAATTTGTAAAAGAAATCGTTATTGCTCTGAGTTGTGAACCAAACGATTACTAAAAAATTTGGTATTACTTTTTGTTGATAATTGCAGGTTGTAATACATTTTCTAAACAATTAATTATCGTTCACAGTAATTTAATGTGAGAAGGGAGTTCCAAATAAAACTGTTACAATAACTCTTTTTTATTTCTAATAACAGTTTATTTAAATTATGTGAGCAAGTTGCGCATGTTTCTCTAAAATGCATGAAGGTGCAGAGAAATATTAGTATCTTGTCAGGGGTGAAAAGATTTCGGCCTCCAAAATCTCATCACTCAGACTATTAGCTGTGTGTACTATATTTTTTCAAAAAGAAGAAAAAAAAAAGAATATAAGGGGGGGGGGGGAGGATATTTTGGG
>JAAAKG020138503.1:0-12617 GCA_010014905.2 Druon quercuslanigerum
TCGATGATCCTTAGATTCCAGATGGTGTTGGACTCCGAGAAAATAATACAAAGAAAAACAAAACGAATCAGCCTTAAGTAAATAAAATTAAGAACATAAATAGAACGAGCCATGGAGTTTCTGTGACTCTAGAAGTGCCAATTTTCAAAATAATTATTAAAATCGCGACTCTTGTGTGTTGCAAAACGTGTATATAGTGAAAGTGAAAGCCATTTTTAGAACAAGATTATTGTCTTTTCTTTATAAAACTCTTCTTCTTTGCCTTAGCAAAAGAAAATAAAAGAATTATCACAAAACGCCACCTAATGTTGATCTGATTTACAGATCTATCTAGTGATTTTTTCGGCAAAATGAGTTTTAGGGAAAATGAATTTTCGGACAAATGAATATCTACCTCCCTAGAGGAACTCTAACCTTATTCTAGTATTTTCACTTCAACCATCTGCTAACTTCACTTCGTTATATGCTGAGGGGAAAACAATGGACCAAATACATGTGATGAAAATGATACCTGATAGGTTACAGAGATGAGGTTGGATATAGCCGATCCCATGTACAGTCGAAGCTATCAATAAGACGGCTACGAATGAGACCACTTCCCCTCATCCTTGCTTGAGCTCATCAGACGCTTCCCACACTCTCACGCTAACTTCGAAATTCCGGTATGTATGGTTTTGAGGAGAGTTTGTTTTGTATTATCCAGATAAATCAAATATTAATTGTGTTATTTTCATATTTTATAATGTTTTTCGACATTATAGAATAAAATATAAAATATAATAAAAATAATATAAAATATATAATTAATAAATATAACAAATAAAATAAAATTCATAACATGCGCAATGTCAACAATGCGCCGCCACTGTTATGTTTACGTTCTGATCGTCCGCGTGTGTAGTGAAAGGTGTATTTAAAGGTACATATATTTCTTGCATTATAAATAGAAGTGATTAAAACTAACCTACACTGAAAAAATAGTTCAGCTGTCTCAACAAGACGCTTAGCTGCATTTCGTCTTCTGAGAAAATATAGTTGGTATACCTAAATTTCTAGCTGTTTTACTCGAATATCTAGCTAATATTATCAAATTAATATTTAATTTATATAGTTAATACAAAAAAATTCTCTTCAAAACCACAAAAATTACCATTTCTTCGGCGGCACTATTGGTAGCGGCTGACCGGAATTTCGAAGTCAGTGTGAGAGTGGGGGAAGCTTCGACTGTATTCAATAGACATTTTATCTTAGACGTCGCCAGTGCGCACGTGCCGGAATTCTACGTAATTTCTGGATTTTTTGAACAGTTTTGTGTCAAAAAGTATGGCAAATCATGTAAATAAAAACAACAGCGAAAAGAAATTCTGTGAATATAAGAGATTTTAAAAGCAGGGAAAATCTTAAGTATATTTAGAAAAAACCTGCGAAAAAAGTGCGAGAATAGTCTCTAATAGTGATTGGTCGAATCCGATAGTCGTGATAAAGAAACCTAATGGAAAATACAGATTTCGCTTGGGTTTTAGGAAAGTTGTTGGAGTATTAGAAAGAAAATTGGAATGCGTGAGAACATGAAGAACAAGTTGATCTCCCCTCTTGTTTCTAAGAATGCAAAGCGTAAGTGTTTAGTTTTACGGTTTTGGTGTCAAACGACAAATGCCATAATCTGGATCATAGGGCTGTATGTTTTAAAACAAGGCATGAGTGTGACATGTTTATCACATAAGTCTAAACCTTAGTAGTCTGACGATTTGACACACTCTTAGAAGTAAGACGTATCTTTTTTTTCTGCATTGAATAAACTACTTGATTTTGAAATACAAAAAAGGTGGAATTTTACTTATAGAAACAATGAGCAATTTCTCATAAAAGTAAATAAAATAACTAAAACATATCTATATCCAATTCCTTTAATGTCGGAAGTATTATAGATGCATTAAGGTCAGCAAAGTACATGTCCAAAATAGATCTTCGTTTAGCATATGATCAGATACCGTTGAATAAGGATTCTAAACCAATGTCAGCTTTTATAGTCCCAGGCAAAGGGATGTATCAGTTCAAGAGGATGCTATTTGGACTAACTAATGCTCCTGCTACATTCGAGCCCCTGATGGACAAAGTAATAACACTCGAATTAAAACCACACGTATTTTGCTACCTTGATGACATAATTATAGTATTCAAAAATTTGAGGAACATTTAAAATAATTAGAAATTGTTTTAGATAAAATTGAAAATGCAGGTTTAACGATAGGATTGGATAAATGCGATTTTGGATTTTCTAAAATAAAATATTTAGGTTTCATAGTAGAAGAAAAAGGGTTACAGGTAGATGAAGAAAAAATCGAAGCTTTTTCAAATTTTCCACAAATGAAAATTCATGAATTTTGTTAAAATTCCTCATGGTAGTAATTCAGTCTTTTCGCTTGTTAAAATTTATCCTTTCTGGTTAAAAATGCAATTGTTTGGTTGAAATATCTACATAATAACTGTTACATGCTTATTTAAAAATTAATCTTTTTCGGTTTGTAAGTCGATTAACTGTATTAAGTTGATCTACCTTGTAACGAAAATTTATTTATTTTTTAAGGATTCATAATTCATAATTCTGGCTTCAAAATTAAATAATTTTGTGAAAAATGCATGTACTTCGTTCTAAATTTATCTCTTTGGTAGAACATTATAATCGTCATTTCCGAAAAGTCATCTTGTTGGTAGAAAATTTGACCAATTTTTTGAAAATTTACTTCTTTTGTTAAAAATGATTATTTTTTCAATCTGAAACTTTAAAAATTTCGTGTTTGATTAAAACTTTATCCTGGATATTAAATAAGTTTTAAAATCGTCTTTTTTGGTAGAAGATTAATGTTTTTGATAAAAAATTTATTAGTTTTTTTCAAGATACAATAATTTTGTTGAAAATTTATTTTTTTAATAAAGTTCTTTTTTTATCTGAAAATGCTACTATTCCATGTGTGGTTAATTAATATCTTGTATACTGTAATATTCCACGTTTGGTTGATACTTTATCCTGTATATTGTATGAGTGAAAAATTCAACTATTTGGTAAAAAAATTCATCTATTTTGTTGAAAAGTCATCTCTTTGGGTAGAAAAATAATGTTGCTTGTTGAAAATTCAATTTTTTGCTGGAAAATTTAACTGTTTGACAGAAAATTGATATTCTTTGTTAAAAAGTCGTCTTTTTGGCTAGGAGATTATTCTTTTTATTAAAAGGTCAACTTTTTAGTTGAGAATTCAAATATCTTGTTGAAAATTCATCTTTCTTTATTAAAAATACTCTCATTGGTAAAAATTAATATTTTTTTATTTGAAATTCTATTGTTTTCTGAGACATTAGACCGTAAATACTATTATATACCTATGAGGTAGAAAAGTAATCCTTCTTGATTATTATTTCTTTTCGTGCCCAATCTAGTATTTTTCTTTTTTCTTCTAATAATATCTACCATCTCAGCCGCATTTTTGGTATTTAGTAATATTCCTTCCCATCTATCCATTCATCCCGTACCTTCGGCAGGCTCCTTCCATAGATTTTCCGTGGCCTTTTCAAAATCCTTATACTTTCCCAGATCCCGTACTAATTTTGTTTCCTTCTCGTAACCTTTTTCTTCCAAACAAGACGTTTTTTCCCTGTTTCCTACTTTAATATTCAATTTAAAAGTTACCAGTAAATGATCTGATAAATGCGATTTTGGATGTTCTGAAATAAAATATTTAGGTTTCAAAGTAGACTAAAAAGGGTTACAGATAGATGAAGAGAAAATCGAAGCTGTTTCAAATTTTCCAAGGCCAATAACGGTTAAATAAATTCAGAGATTAATAGCAATGGCTTCATGGTATAGGAAAATTATTCCAAAAAATTCTAGAAATAATAGAACCTCTTTAAAAGCTGTTTAAAAAGGAAGTAAAGTGGGAATGGGCTGAAAAACAGGAATAGGCATTTGCGACTAATAGATACTTACTAACAACAGAACCAATTCTTGCCTGCCCTGAGTTTGGAAGTCCATTTTAACTTGAAACCGACGCGAGCGATATAGGATTAGAAGCTGTTTTAACACAAAGAATAAACGGCGAAAATTATGTAATATCTTTTGCAAGCAGAGGTATAAATGGAGCAGAACGTAAATATTCTGCTTCAGAAAAAGAATGTTAAGCAGTAGTCTGGAAAATAAGAAAGTTTAGGATTATCTAGTGGGATATTCATTTAAAGTCATCACAGATCATATTGCCCTGAAATGGCTTCATAATTTAAAAAATGCAACCGGCAGATTAGCAAGACGCGCTTTAGAATTACTAGAATATGGTTATGAAATTGTATATACGACAGAAATTTTAAATCATGCCCCAGATGCGCTATCAACGTCGAATGAAAATGAAATACAAATATCAAGTATTTTAGCCAGCGTAATAGAAACGAAAAAAAATCGATTTTAAAGAAGTTGAGGATAGTTGGTACAAAACTAAAATGGTACATGTTAAAAATAAGTCAGAAGAAAATCTAAATTGGAGAATACGCGATAATAAAAAGTATTTTTATAGACATGACCCTTTAAAATCAAGCTTAAATTTAGATAGCAATAAGTGGAAGTTGGCAATGCCAAAAGAGTTAAGGGAACAAGTTTTAATTGAAAATCCCGATAATAAACAAGCAAGACACTTAGGCGTGGAAAAAACTTATGCGAAATTTTCTGAAAATTATTTTTGGCCCGGAATGTACTCGGAAACATTAAAATATGTAAAAGAATGCAAAGTTTGTCAGTGAATTAAACCGAAAGCAAATAAACAAATATATTTTATTGGTAAAAGGATAATTGATGAAACGTGGGCAGTAGTAGCAATATGAGGGGTCCTTTACCAATGACAAAGTCGAGAAATCAATATATTTTGGTCTATGTTGATATGTATACTAAATGGGTAGAAATAATTGCATTTAAAAATAAATTAGCCTCAACGATTGAAAAAGAATTTCATAAACGTATAATTTTAAATTGGGGAACACTTAGAATTTTGTTTGCAGATAATGGCAACAAGTACATAAGTAATTCAATAATAATTAACTTAACTAAAACGTTTGGTATTAGAAATTCCAAAACTCCTAAATACCATGAAAGAGAACGGCAATAAAAGCATATTTAGAAAAAGATCATAAGTCATGGGATGAAAATTTATATGACTCACAGTTTGCGTTAAATACAAGTAAACATTCGTCAACAGGATTCGTCAATAAATAAAGATTTGGATAATATAAGCGAAATCGAATTTCAAGAATCCGAAAAATGGGCAGATAGAATGCAAAAATTAAAAGTAATTACCACAAATGAAACAAAATCCAGGTATTATAATCTTAGACGTAGGTCGATAAGTTTTGAAATTGGTGAACAAATTCTAAAAAGAAATAAAACCTTATCAAAAAAGGGGAAGGAGTAGCTAAAGAATTAAACAGGAATCTCGAAGGATTATTTTTCATCAAAGCAAAAATTTCACCCACAATTTACGTAATTAAAACAAAGAACGGCAAATCATTAGGTAATAGGAATGCTAAAGACATTAAAAAATATGTAAGTAAAAAATAGATTTGAATTTGAATTTTTGTTTGGAATAGCATACATGTTAATGATTGGATTTTTACACCACAGAGAAAGACAAAAAAATGACACAAAAGCTTACATTCACAAAATACAAAAAAAGCAACTTAATTTCCAGAAAATGGTCCGGAGATTGATCCTCAAGTGCAGGGACTGATCTGCCAAATTGTTGAGAAGGGATGAACTCCTCAACCACACGTGCGGGGCATGGAGCCGAGTGAGGAATCAATCCCCTCTGACTGAGACAGAATTGGAAAGGAAAGTAAGAGAGGAAGAGGAGGATGATATAAAAGGAGGAAATAGAAAAAAGAATGAAAGAGGAATTTAACAAGATCAGGGAGTTAAGTTCAAAAAGGTAGCAAGAGGAGATAGGAAGGAAGGAAGGGAAATAGATAACGCTAGCTTCAGGTACGAGCAGAAAAGGCACAATGCAAAAATAGAAGAAATAGTGGAGCGAGAGAGATTGAGGCGAGCATTGCTCTCGAGAGCGGAATGGAAAGGTATGATGGAGAGAGAGAGCCAGAAAAAAGAAAATAGAGGATAACACTAAAGAAGTAGAAAGAAAATTTTAAAAGAACAAGAAGAAGAGTGGCGAGAAAAAACAATTGATTGCGCAATCTTCAATAGTAGTATCGATTAAAACTATTAATAAAACTTTCACTCTTTATAAATAACCGTATAATCAATTGGAATACCCTATACAAACACAGCAGTACCGATTATTTTTAAGCTTTTGACAAAGTGAAATGAATTGAATAGATCAGATAAAAATAAGGATTCTTCAAATAAAGTGAATACCGCTATAAGTGGCAAGAAGACCCAAAAAACGGAACTTCAGAAGACAATACTTACTGAGAAAGGGAACAAATAAAACAAATAAAACTCTAAGAATATTTAGAAAAATAGATAAAATAAACACTTTACATTTTTTGTTATTTTTGTTATTGTTGTTAAAATAGGACAAGAAAAAACAGAATCAGAAGGAAAAAGCATTTTATTTTATTTTTTATTTTGAAAGGTAGGATTTTTTAAATTTAATCAGATAGAAGAAGATGGAAGACATCAAAGTGCGGAAATGTCGTCACTGCGTTAGGATGGTTCCTGTACAAATTTACACCTTTCACGACACCTACTGTGGCGAAAGGTCGAACCGGACCAAAAACTACCACACTGTTCCAGATTCGACAAGAACGAAATATATTAAAGGAGGTTGGGTCGAAACAAGAGAATAATTTATGGACCTCATAAAAATCGAATTTAGCAAATGTGAACTGGCACAACTAGAGGATAATAAAATAGAAAAGAATACTGAAGAGAAGGAAAAAACAAAATCAATAAGGAAGATGAAGATAATTCCTATATACAAATAGATGTAACAGATGAGGAAGGAGGGGAGGGGAGGTTATAAAAAAGTATAAGACAATTATTACCCCACAATGATACAACCCTACGAACCCAGGACTAGGAGTTAGGAGAAAACCACTTCCTAGTCCTAATACCCAAAAACTGGGCACCGAGAACCCAGTGTTGTGCTCAATACCCCGGCTAGTAGTCGGCACGTTGGTCACCACTCTGCAACCCCTTCCTCTTTCGACGCTACCAACCTTCCACAAAGCCGCGTGATCCTCCAGGATCTTCCACAGAATCTCAGCCCCCTTTTGCTGAACAACTAACACCTCCTCCGAAACCTTGGCTTCGCTCCCCGGGTTCTTTCCACAACCGCTTCCCCGAACTTAGCTTCGCCGCTCGGCTCGAGCCTGGAAGGCGTCGGCTCTTTGAACATAATTTTAAGCTCTTGAATAAACCCTTTTTATATTTATTTGGCTATCTTCTCATTGACTTCACTTAGTTCTCGACTCTTGACATCCTCCCTTTCTCTTTAATTTGCGAGATGTCTCACAAATTTAGCGCCCTCCAAAAAACCCACAATCCCCTCAAATTTCCTAATTCGAGAACGGAAGTCATTTTAATGATGAATTAATAAATTAAAAATGAACAATTGAAATGTTTTTGTTTGAAAATGTTTATTGATTTTTAGAAAAAGTGCGAGTAGAATAAACGCTTTATCTGTCTTCCTTGTAGCAGGATTGGATAAGTGAGGGGTTTAAAAACAAAAACTAAATCAAAAAATAGAAATGACAAGGATAGATTATGAAATTCGAAAAATAAGCGAAAAAATCATTGACTTCACCCAGTTTTCGACTCTCCACATCCTCCCTTGCTCTTTAATTTGCGATATCCCTCACACAGGGCCTAACCAATCTGCATCTAACTTGGATGACCATATTTCCGATATCGAATATGGTTTAGGGCATAACTATATGTTTGTCTTGAATCTCCTTGTATTTTTGTTTTTGTTTCTCGATTTTTGGTTTAGCTTTACTGATGTACTTCTCGTACCGTTCTCTTCATAGCGAGACTAACTCCGAATATTTCAAACTAGTGGTAGTTGCTAACACGAAAGGGATGCTAGCCTTACGTCCAACCGTTAATTCAAACGGTGTAAATCATGTTCCCTCATCTACTGACGTGTTATAACCTATGGTAATTAACTCTAAACTTCGTCCCAATCAGCATTAGTTCCGAGACGAAATTACTACCCTGGTCAGTAAGTATGTGTTTTCGCGAAGCGAAGAATGTAAATATAATGATCCAGGAGTTCAGTGATCATTGACACAGATTTCGTCTCTTTCAGAGTTATGAGCATGAGATATTTGTTCAACTGGTCCTGTAATGATAAAATGTACTGGTGGTGTTTTTGCGTGATAGGTATCGGTCTAAAAATATCCAAGGCTATCTTTTCATTAGGCGTACCCAAATCTCTTGCTCGCTGTATCGACTTATTTTCCCCAAAGTGTTGTGCAGCCGTGATCCCATGACATTCGCCAATGAATGCTTCTCTTTCTTCTATACTTAGCATTTTGGTGGCATTCTCGCAAAAGAGAAATTGTTGTTCGCGTCTTCTGCTTCCGAGAAAGTGTATCATATTTTCAATTTCACTTTTTCAATAGGAGTTATAAGACTCTTTTCGTCAAGAAGAGTTAGCCACTTAATCTCGTCGAAGGTAGGCAGAAGAGTGTAAGCTTGTTGCGATAATTGCGGTGGTATGTTGCCTTGATTTTAATGCAGTTTTACCCATAGTTACGTTCAGCGTTCGGTTTTAAAACTGTATTATTTTCTGTTTATTTCTTCTGTCAGTTAACATATCTCTCGTGAAGTAAGATGTTTAGTTCTTTATCAACGGCATTCATAACTGATGATCCAATGCTGACGTGTTAACGTTAACGTGTTAACGTTGGTTCCATAGATAGGTCTATCGGTTCACTGTCGGTTAAGCTTTCATCGGTTGTTTAGACGTTTGGTGCGTCCGTCTCTTCTGCGGTTGGACTCTGTGCTTTTGCGAGTTCCTCATTGCGAATTGGTAGCACTTTGGACAAATTAGCATTAGCAGCATTAGCTGCTTTACTATATTTCCCTTCGCAGTACTCAATCACAGACATATTCCTCGAGCTTATGTCTCCATCTGAGTAGTTTCGAGGAAAGATTTTTAATGTTAAATAGGCAAGTCTCAGGTACTTTTCTGCGCATACGATGGCGAAGAGCTCTTTTTCAGTAGTACTGTAATTTTCTACAGCTATATTAAGTACTCTGGAGATGTAAAAGACTGGGTGTCCGTCTTGTGACAAAACCGCACCTAGACCTTTATTTGAAGAATCCGTAGTTAATGTAAACTCTTTCTGGTAGTCAGGATGCTGAAAGACGGGAGAGGAACATAACTCTTTTTTTAGAATCTGGAAGACTTTTTCGCAGTCTGGCATCCAAATAAAGTTTACCTTGCTTTTTGTTAGTTCCGTTAGGAGTTTCGCTTTGCTGGAAAAATCTTTAATCAACTTCCGGTAATAACCGGCAACTCTAAAAAAGGATTTAATTTCTGTGGTGTTACTGGGTCTTAAAATTCGTGACAGCCTCGAGTTTTTTTGGGATTAGGTAAATCCATCTTTAGTGATAACATGTCCCAAGTTCTCAAGTTCTGATCTCAAGTACTCACATTTATCGGGCTGCAGTCACAGTCCAGTCTGTCTCAGCCTTTCAAAGATGATGTCTAAATTCTGATTATGTTCCTGTAATGTGGATACAAAAACCGCAATATCATCGAGGTACACAAAACAGATCTTGACAATTAATCCTTCGAACGCAGTATCCATCATGCGTTGACAGGTGGCGGGGGCATTTTTCAACCCCATTGACAAATGTTCGAATTCAAAGTGTACTTCTGACGTAGAGAAAGCTGTGTACTTTTTCGAGTTTTTTTCCAAGAATATCTGTGGGAATCCGGATCTCAGAGCGGAGACTGAAAAGAATTGCGCCTTTTCCAGATGATCCAAGATTTCATCAATAACTAGGAGTGGATACGCATCCTGATCTGTCTTTTCATTCAGCTTGCAGAAGTCCACTACAATTCTCCACTTTTTCTTACCTGAAGCATCCATTTTTTTTGGTACAACCCATAATGGAGAATTGTACGGTCAATCGGAATCCCTTATTATCTTTTTTGCGTACATTTCCTCAACTTGAGTATTTATTTCTTGTTTGTGACACTCCTGGGTTCTGTAGGGCCTGTTATTGATGATATATCGTCTTTTAAAATAATTTTATGTGCGGCCAAGTTTTACTTGGTGCTGGATCTTCTGGAAGCGAAAAAGCATCATGATAATGTGCAATCATTTTTTCTATTGAGACTCTGTGATCTTCTTCGATGTGGGAGAGTCTAGAATTTTCCCGTAGTAGTGAAATTCGTTTGCAATACTCTTCTGACGTTCTGTATTGAATTATTTCATTTAGTTTCTGAATCTTGATGTAATTATATTTGATATTGCTTGTTGGTATTACTATAGTTTTATCTGAATGATTCTCAATGGATACTTGGATTTCTCCTTCTGTGATTCGGTAGATTGAAGCCGGTTAGTAGGGATTTTCTTCTATGATCACGTGTCCATTTTTCGTAATAGTTTCGATTTTTACAACTTGGACACTCGATTTAAGGATACATATGCCATTGTCAATCAGATTATGATTCTGTCCATTTAGTTCGAAATACGTGTTGGATAAATTAAAATCGTACTTGTATAGAAACGGTATTTCGATTATTCCTTCTTCAGGTATAGGGAATTCCTCAGGCACTTTTGTAAAGAAGATGGTCTTTATTAAGGTATTTACAATTAATTACTCGTGTAGATAAATACCTATCATTGCCCATGAAAAATTCTTCGTTGCAATTTTCGGTGGGATGTTTCAGGTATTTTATTAATTCACATTAATCGATGATCCAATGTCGATTAATAATTTTCCCTCTCGCCGTCATCCGTGCAAGTCTGCTCGTATTGAAAATAGTAGTCCGGATATGGCTGATACTCGATCTCTCAGGCCTGTGTCTTTTCCTCCTCTTGTTGAGTTTCCTCGTAATCTTATTTCTCCTCCACTTCTTTTTCGTTCGTGCAGTTCACTCTTTGTCGTGGACGATTTAAGTTTTTGCCTGACTTAAATTTTTCTTCCGGTTGCACTGGTTACATTTTATCGACTAATGGCATAGAATGGTTTGGGGGTTTATTGTTCGAGATACCAGTCGGCTGAGGAAAATCTTGTGTTGGGGTATGTTGAGGGGGTCTCCCAACCGTCACAAGTCGGTTCTTGACTGCTGCTTTTCCCTAAACCATACTTCTGTTTCCAGGGCTTCCTGCTGTGCCTCATTAAGGCTTGTGGGTTTTAGTAGTCGGACGTGGATTCCTGTTTCTTGCCGCAGATTCATGCTATATTTTTGAATAGCCAACCATTCCTCAATTTTTAACATTCGAACATTCGAATGTTCTGCTTGCAGGTCATTTTTTAATTCATTTAGATGTTGCCGAAATCTCTTATATTATAATCTTGTACGTTTTCGGTAGCTTGCTGTATAAAATTTTCTAATTTTAATGGAGCTAAATCTACGGAGCTATTAGTACCTAAATTGTGCCTTCAAGTTTTATACAACTCATCATGACTACTGATGTGCGTAAATCTAATAGCCCTTTTTGAATTTTCGATATAACTTTTGGGCACTTTTAACACTTTTAATAAAATCTTCTACGCCATTATCGTCGCTCTCTTTTAAAGGTTCTATAGTCCTGATTATGTCATTAGCAGGCGTCGACCCATTTTTTGGATCTAGGACAATATGATTATCTAACGGAATGTGTTCACGCGTTGATCTTGTGAAGAACGGTGTACGGATCTGTGTGCCGTTTTCCGGATTTTGGGTGACTCGATTCTCTGCCGGGATCTGTTCGCCTGGTGGTCTCGTGAGGGACAACGGGTGGACAAGTCTTTGTTTATGTGGCGTAGAGGATCCTGCGTTTTGCTCCTGTGCTAGAAGGGAAAGCGAAGTGTTTTCTTAAGAAGAATGCGGAGGAATGTCCCGTGACGAATCCATATGCCTATCCTCGCTGTACGACTCGTCTTCGGTCTTGAGCATATTCTTATGCTGAGAAACTTTTCCTATGTCTTCTACCCTCTTTTTATTTTCATTGTCCAGAAATACAAGTTTTTCTTTCTTAATCAACTAGTTTCGTTGGACTATCTATAGTTTTGCTAAAATTTTATTAATGATCTCGGATGGAGGGAGTCGCTTGGTATTTGAAGAAAATTTGGTAGGATCAGTCATTGTAGGGATATTGATGGAAGGGTTATCACTAAAATTAATGGGGAGAAGAAAGGAGGGAGTTCTTGAATGCTACAGACATGGAAGACGTGACTGGAGTACACTATGAAGAATTGGAAAAAAAGCCAGGGAAAGACAATTCATAGAAAGATGGGGGATGATTGAGGAATCAAAATACAATAAATGGTATAAGATGATAAAAAAGGAATGTTTACCAAAGTATTTAGAGAAGGGATGGTGAGAGAGAAGGTGGACCAGAATAGCAAGATTTAGATTGGGTAACGAGGTAAGAGAGGGGAGGTATTGGGAAAAGGAAGA
>JAAAKG020138504.1:6299-24964 GCA_010014905.2 Druon quercuslanigerum
TACGTAGAAAACACTTTCTGGCGGCTGAAATACTTGAGTTTATTTTAAGGGTTGTTTTAACATCCCTTAAAGATTCACGAAAGAAAATCGACAATTCCTAACAACTAAACAAACAAATAAAATTTTTATTATACTGTTAGTATTGAAAATCAATTGTTAGAGAACGTAGGAAGCATATCCTAGCAGATAAAATCGATGAAATCATTCGAAGGGTTGTTTTAACATCCCTTAAAAACTGATGCAAATTAATCGACATTTCCTCACAACAAAACCAACAGAAAATTTTTTTATTATACTTTGGTGTCGAAAATTAATGAACAATATACGTAGGAAACATTTCCTGAAATCTGAAATACTTGAGTTTATTTTAAGGGTTGTTTTAACATCCCTTTAAGATTTAAGAAAGGAAATCGGCCATTTTTAACAATTAAAAGGAAAAAAAAGAAAAATTATATTCTTAATCTTGATAATCAATTCGCAGTAAACCTATAAAACATATCCTAGCAGATAAAAAAGATAAATTCATTTCAAGGGTTGTTTTAACTTCCCTTAAAGAGTCAAGAAAGGATATCGACAATTCCTAACAACTAAAACTACAACAACAAAATTTTTGATTATACTTTTGATGGTTGCAAGTCAAACAATGAATGTCGGAAACATACCCTTGCAGATAAAATAGATGAATTAATGTTAAGGGCTGTTTTAACAACCCTTAAAAAATGAAGTAACGAAATAGACATTTTCTAACAACTAAAGCAATGGGAAATTTTTTTATTATACTATGGCTGTTGAAAATTCATTAAAAATATACGTGAAAAACATATCCTAGCAGGGAAAGTCAGTAAAATTCTGTTAAGGGTTGTTTTAACATCCCCTAAACATTGAAAAAATTAAATTTTGTAATTATACTATTCGTTTTAGAAATCAATAAAAAAGAAACGTAGGAAACATATCCCAGTAGCTAAAATAGTTGGTTTCACTTTAAGGGTTGTTTTAACATCCCTTAAGTATTTGAGCAAGAAAATTTAAATTTTCGTTAAAGCAAACTCATCAGAGATTTTTGAATTATAATATTAGCAAAGAAAATTAATTCGCAGTAAACGTAGAAAATATCCCCTTTTCGGGAAAGTCATTGGCTTTTATTAAGGGTTGTCTTAACATCCCTTAAATATTTTAGCAAGACAATCAATATTTCCTTACAACCAAATTATCCACATTGTCTCATTATTGAAAAACCTTCATCTGATTTGTCTAATTCCCTTGCTTGAATATTTAAGGGATGTTAAAAGAACCTTTAAAGGAAATCATACAATTTTATCCGCTCGGACATTTCTTCTACGTTCATTTTAAATTAATTTCTTAAACCAATATCAGTAAAAAAATCATCCAAGATTTTGGTTGATAGTAAATGTTGACTTTCTTCATTAAATATTTAATTGATGTTAAAACAACCCTTTAAATTAATCCAATAACACTTTTTTCTAGGGGATAAGGTGATTAATAAAGTGATTTCCCATCTCAATAATTAAATCGAAAAATCTCTCGTCGTTTTGATTTTTAAGAAACGTCGATGTCCCTGCTTGAATCTTCAAGGGATGTTAAAACCACCCTTCAAATCAATTCTAACACTCTTCCTACTAGGGGACGCTTCCTGCACTTATTCTAAAGTGATTTTTTATTAAAACAGTTTGATAAAAAATCTCAGTTCGTTGTGCTTTTTGGAAATGTCTGTTTCCTTGTTTAAATTTTTAAGGGATGACAAAACAACTCCTAAATATTTATAATAAAACACGTGTACAAATTGGGAGTTTAAAATTTGTGTTCGTAAAAATTTTTTCTTCTTACAATCAATTTCTTTTAAATAATTAATCTACGCGTTCGAAATTTAAAAAAATTATAATTACAGAATTTCAAAATAGAAGAAATAAAAGATTAACAATTTTAATCTCGAGGTCTGCAGCATAAAAAATAATTCGAATTTAAGTATTTCAAACCGAGTTAATTTAAAGTCAAAATATTCCAAATTGAATAAATTTAGACTGAGGAAAATTAAAATTAGGAAAGATTGATTTATTTTAATTAAAAAAAAAGAAATCTAAAAATTTGTTCAGAGAAAAAAAAAGAAAAAATTTTTTTGTCGGAATACAATTTTGCTAAAAACAAAAAGTCAATCTTTTTTCTTGATAATTCTTCCTTCAGTAGAAAATTAATTCTTATGGTTGAAAATTTATCAATTTTTTTCACCAATTAAGATTTTTTTTTGCATAATAATAACTTTTCCGCTAAAAAAATAATTATTTTAGTTACAAACCGTTTTCTTTTTGTTTGAAAATTCAATTATTTTACTCAAAACTCACTTTTTATAGTTCAAAAAGCATTTTTTGAAAAGTTTATTTAACTATTACATTTAGGGTTGAAAATTTATCTATTTTAATTGAAAATGCATATTCGAATTTAATTAAAAATTGGTCCCTTTTGTAAGAAAATTGATCTCTGTGGTAGCAAATTTATTTTTTTGGTTGAAAATTCTTTTCTTTGGTTGAAAATTTATTTAATTTCTTAGAAAATCATGTTTTTTGTTAAAAATTTATCTTTTTTGGTAGATCCTTTTTTATTTTAAATTAAAAAGCTTTTTCTTGGTTGAAAATTCGCTTTTAATTAGCAGACAGTAACTTTTCACTGGAAATATAATTTGGTTCTGAATTAATTTTTGTGATAAAAATATTCATCATTATTGTTAAAAATTGATTTTTCTAGTTGAAGATTTATCCATTAATTAAAAAAAAATTCTGTTAAAAATTAATTTTTTTAACTAAAAATGTAACATCTCCCCGTTGGGTTAAAAATTTCCTCATTTTGTTCAAAATGAATGCATTTTCTTGAAAATTCTACTCATTGTAAAAAATTTTAAATGTAAAATTTTAAAATTTTTAAAATTCATTACTTCATTTTTTTAAAATATAAAAACTCTGTTAACAAGTCGTTATTTATGATAAAAAATAATGTTTTCAGTTTTCAATGTAACTACTTTAACTTTTCAGTTTGAAAATTTATTTATTTTTTATTTCAAAATTCATCAATTTTGGTATAAAATTAATTCAGTTAGTCAAAAAATTAAGTTTTTACCATAAAATTCAACTATTTGTCTCAAAATTAATATCATTGTTTAAATATTTTATCTATTTTATTAAAAACTAAGGTAATTTGTTAAAAATTCATATTTTTTAGTGAAAAATTAACTTCATTGGTTGAAAATTTAACAATTTAATTGAGTTGTTCATGGTAGACAAAAAACCTTTTTAGCTGTTAATATAACTTGCATTTTCAATTAAAAATTGATCTTTTTTATATGAAAAATATTTGGTTGGAAACTTTTTTTTAAAGAAAATTAATCTTATTGGTCGAAAATTCAACAATTTCGTTAAAAATTCGATTTTTAGTTTATAAAAGTAATTCTTTCAACTGTAAAAATAACTCTTCTATTTTGGTTTGAAAATTGATCTTTTTTATATATTTTCTTAAAAACTCATTTTTTGGT
Organism: Druon quercuslanigerum; assembly: GCA_010014905.2. Lineage (NCBI taxonomy): Eukaryota > Metazoa > Arthropoda > Insecta > Hymenoptera > Cynipidae > Druon > Druon quercuslanigerum. The sequence goes on from JAAAKG020138504.1 coordinate 9,838, forward strand.
ATAAAATTATTTCTCTTGGTTAAAAATGCATGACTTGATTTGAATTTACTTTTTTTTCATTAAAAATTTAACCTTACAGAAAAACCGACCAGGGAAAAGTCAGGGAAAGTTAGGGACGTCCGAAATCAATATTTTGTAGAACCCTCTTTCTCAAACAAAGCGCTTTAAGTTACATTTTTTTCGGAATAAACGAAACTATAGATTGAAGGGAGTGAAAATTGGCATGATGTCCTAATAATCCGATCAAGCCATCTGGTCACCCTAGCAATTGCACAAAAAAAGCTCAAAAAGAAAAAACCTACAATCGTACTGAAACTAAGATAGCGGTACTAACTTACTCAAATTTCCAGTACCGTGCTTGTTAAGTAAAATTGTACCCTAAATCGCAAGACTGCCTCCTGATTGGCTAGTTCCCTCCACAAGTGGCACGGTTGATTGGTATCATGACAAAAGGTGCACCGACCACATATCCCTTCTTGAATCTCAATGCTGATGCCTATGCAGAAAGCGAAGACGCGAAAGAATGAAAGAGTGATGGAGAGCTTGGGGAGGGGGGGGGGGGGGATCTAGAAGGATGGACGAGAGGGAAATGGGGCACCGGTTTCCTGTAGTGCAGAGCCTCGAGCCCGTAACAGTAGAACTCCCTTCTCTATTTTAATAATCCTCGGACCCCTTCAGTGCAGTTTGAACGAGGATACGAAAGCGAGAGAAAGAGAGAAGCAAAAAAAAGAGAGAGAAAGAAGAAGAAGGACCCCCCATTACTGTCTCGTGCCCGGTGTTATGGGGTTCTGCCCTCCTGCTGCGTACATCTGTCCTCCGATACGCGGCATTTTCACCTAACGGGTGGCTTTCAAAGCTGACGAGGCCTCAAGCGTTAGGGCGTTATATTTCAATAATAGTCTATTGTCTTTTCTATTTCGGCGAGGAAAGTCTTTTTATTACATTTCGTTCTCCAATAAGTCGTTTCGGAAATCGTCTATTATTGAGGGAAAGGCCTTTAATAGACCCTCGTGACCTTTGCCTCTATCCGACAACTGACCTCAAAGAGCGGGATCGATTAATTCCAGTCCACCAATATTCTTAATGAGAAATAAATCGCATGTAACACTTTGACACATGCTTGAACTCTCCATATCTAAGATGTTTACACATGAAAAAACGGTTGCAACCCATTCTTTGCGTTCGTTGCACACCCGTTACATCTATAGCCGTCTTTATCTCCTCCGTCGGACCCGCTCTCCTCTTCGAAGGTTTAAAATGCTCCGGTAGGCAGGACCTACGATATGCTACCGCTTCGCTGTGGGCGCGTGAGTGACGAGGAGGGCGATAAAGAGAGAAGAAAATAGTCTAGAATGCTAGAGCGAGAGAGGAAGTCGGTGGATCGTGAGGGAGTCAGTCTAGAGTGAGAGAGAAAGAGAGCCGACTTTTCTCCCTCCCGAGAGAGTAAGAGGAAGAGGGAGAGAGAGAAAGCGGTGCGCTTGCGGAAGAGAGCATCGGCATCGTCGACGCGACGGAAGCGGGACGGAAGGAGGGTCGAAAAGAGAGGGTCGGTTGGAATATGCGGGCGGAAGAGAGAGAGAGAGAGAGTGAGAGCGGTGGCTTCGTAGGCTGGTGGAGTGGTAACGTTGAAAAGACTGCATTGGTGAGTTGGGCTCGTGTACGGGAGCTACCGAGCGTGTACACTCAACGCGCGCACACGCACGTGTGTGTGCGCTCGGATGGGGTCCCGGTCTGGATCGGCCCGTCCCGTCCCGTCCCGTGGAGTATCGCACCGCTCGCTCGCCACCCGCTATCCGCAGCAGTTTCAGCCAGCCCGCCAGTGTCCCACCGCACGCCGAACCGTTTGCACTCAGAAGCGATCAGGGAGCCCCTTCCTTTGACTCCCGCGCACAGCGTTCGCCAGCGGATCGGTCCATCCCTCTCTTTCTCACTCGGGAGTGTTCTCGGCACCGCAGTCCTCTTCCTCTCTTTCACTCGCTCTCTGCATCCTCGTTGAAATCCGCAACTATCCCCTCCCCTTTCTCTTCTCGCTCGTAAATCGCGGTGTGCTGTATTCCTCCTGCTGTCACCTGATCGCGGGACGCTTTTCGCGGGTGAGATACCGCTCGGCCACTGAGTCAACTGAGTGCCGCGATACTGTTGAGTGCCTCCCCGCCTCGGTCCGGCGCAACTTGTCTGTCACTACTCGCGAGACTCTCGCTGCGTGTGGGTCGAATGTCAGCCGCTAAAAAAAGTGCCAAGTTCTTGTAAATGACTCTTGAAAGTTTTCTTGGATCTGTAGTGTTGGATTAGTGTTGGAGACGTGCATATTGAAGGAGAGATTTAACGACGCAGGTCAGTTCTACTTAATTCTTTGTGCATTGTGATAATGGATTTGAAATGTTTTGATTTAGCCTATTCCAGTCATTTGTTATTGCTTTAATGATTACCTTATCTCTGTGCTATTACTGCTTTTAAGAAACTTGGAGGCTTTTTATCTTCGATGTCTCGCGCGCTTATTGAGCCGTTAACGCAGCTAGTGAAGTGGAAACTCCATGGTCAGATAGGCTCAGAATAGTTTCTTTGTAGTGAGAATGAACCTTTTGTTTACAGCTCATACTCATCCCACTGGTTAATCTTATTGTCGCATCAGTTAAAGACAAAAGCTTTAAAAAAAGTTCATCAAATCCGCTCGTAATCCGAGTGCTAAAAAAGTAAGAAACTTCGAAGGAAGCCTCGTCAAGACGAGATAGCGGTACTTGTTCCGGTCGGCGCGGGCCGGTCGCCACACCCGCCCGTTTGGGAATTCGACTTATCGCCTCCCCGCGCTCGAACCTTTGACAAGCTGTTTTAACTCGTTAACCCCAACGAATGCTAAGAAACTCTTTCCAATTGTCGTGGGTAAAAATATAAGCGCTAAAACGGTCTCTATCGCTCTAGGAGGTAGAAGATATTTTTTGCTACAAAGTAAAATTATTGGGAATTTTTATCTTTTCCTTTATTCTAACGCAAACTTCTTTTCAGGTTCCTGATTTTATTTCCAGATTCCGTAAATCCATTGCTGGGATTTGCCAAGCAATACCTGTCCAAATTGCAACAAGAGCACCCACATTTTTATTTTACTTGCCTTATCCGCGCTGGTTGATTATCATTACAAATCAGATTGTGACCTGATTTTACAAAAGGCAGAACAATTTCAAACCCAGAATCTCCTTATGACCATAATGATCGAAAAGTAGAGCAAGTTTAAGACGAATTCCTGAGATTCAGATTGTACCTGTGCTAATCCTAGGGTTGCGAATCCTTCTGAACCTTCATTTGTCCTGCTTTCTTGTTTTATTTAAGGATCGTAAACATTTAACGCTAAGCAACATACAAAAAGTATTTGTAACACGAAATAGTGTTCATTGTTGATTATCGGAAATATTAAGATGTACTTGAAAATGTTCTTTTCAACAGGCGCGATGACCTTGTTTTAGGATTTTGGCATTGGGTATCATGCTAAACTCTTATGGACATATGGCAATCCTAGCGAATCTGAGACAAGGTTTTTTTAATTTGATCTCCTGATGCTTTATCAGCAGACTAGGAATGATTAATCATTGAACCTTGAATAAGGGCCACATAGATAGAAGCAAAAGAGCTCGATTTATTTAAACAGCCTGTGTGCTCTACTTCCGGAATTCAAGTTTCTTTTCTTGAGTTAAGGCCAGTATGGTATACCTAAGACCAATCTATAGTTTGAATTCAAGACGTGGATGTGGTGAAACGGATTATCGAAGCCTTGGCTCGTATGTACGTTGTGCAGAGTATTTGCGCTGTATAATACAGCGACCATGCTGGCTTGATTACGCATTGCGATCACGAGTGTCCCACGAGCGGCGGAGTGCGGACGTAGGACCTTTTGTCACTTCGTGCCTGCGGCAGGAAGCACGTAGTACACCATCCGTGGTGTGCGAGAAGCCACATTATACCCGCGTTATATGTATACGAAGAAGCGTTAAAATACGGTGGCTGTGCGATTGGACGTGACTTGTCTGCTAGACTTGAAGCCTCGAAGCTGTCCAGAGTTCCATAGATCCTCTCGTAAGTTAGTGGACCCTTTTTGAACTGTGTTCCCTTGATTGATAATTAGTTTTCGTAGCTTCGTGTCGACCAGTTGAGAAACAAGCGCAAACTGGCGGAAGATAAGCGGAGTAATTGAGAAGGGTTTTTAGAAATTATACGCGGGGTGTAGAAAGGGTGAAGAGTGGAGGGGAGGCGACCATGGGGGGCCGAGAATACAACAGGCACACCTATGTCATTAGACCGATGACTCGAATGTGATCGCAATCGCTCACCACGAGGGTTGGCTTATTCGAGCACACAAGGGTGGCACCGTGGGGTAGCAGGATGAGGGCTTTTATGGGTTCGCAGTATGCGGGATCAAAAACGGTTGCAAAGGGGACACAAGAGTTCATTTTCATATCGTTATATTTCATTACTCCTTTTTTGTCCTACGCGTCACTACCTCGCGCCTTCACTCCACTCCCTATAGGCTGCGATGCGGGATCACAATCGGCACTGGGGTCCAAGTGTGGCATACCGCACCATACGGTCCATTGATATTTTTTGCATCTCTCTTTTTAAAAGCAAATATCAGTTAGGAAATATTTTATCTATAACTGGGCTTCTTTAACAAACGTTGTTACCAGTCTTTTGTAGCTGTCCACGAATCGAACCATTTTTTAGCTTCTTTTAAATTTTGGAAACTAGTTTAACTAAGCCTCGATGAGATATAATACAAGTAACGGCATCTCTTAGAAATCTCTCAGAATTAATGCACGCTCCCAATAAAAAACTTTTGAATGCTTATCACGATTTTATAAACAAGCTTTTCTTTGTTTCAGGAACTCTCGCTGACTTATTAACGACAACCTGCGGGTCGATCCAGGAGGGGTCGAAACCATGACTTCTGCAAAAATTGTGCAGTGTCAGTGAACTTACTCAAGAAAAGTGATTTATTTGAAGCATAAAGGCTAGTTCCAGTGATCGAGTTGAACCGAAGTTTAGTGAAATCGCGAAGCGTAATGGCGACCGCAACAATGGGTCTGCGTCGTCGAGTGGCGGTGAACAATTCCTCCATTCCGATTCAATCATCCCCCTCAACTTCGAACAAGCGCTCGAGGTCTGAAAACAACAACAGCCCCTCGCAGGGCAATCTTAATTCGATGAGCGGCTCCCGCGAGGAGCCCCCGGCAAAAAAGTCCCGCGGGACATCTACAGCCTCGAAAAGCTCATCCACAGGTGCGGAACACGGTCAAACATCAAAGGGCAGGGTCTCCATGTCCAGATCCGGACAAACTAAAACGTGTTCTACATCAACTTCATCGTCAAATCCTTTGATCAGTTTGGAAAGTGCTAGCAGCAGCGGTAATGTGCTACCAACCACCTCTTGGCCAACCGCATCAAGTATGCCGGATCCTGTGTCCTACGGCGGCGTGACAGGATTGAACGTGACAGGTGGTCAGGCCGGTCTCTGCGCCGGAAGCCTCGGTATGCCATCGCCGATTCCTTACATGGCTGCATCGATGGCGACCTTCGTCGGGAACGCAACGAATCTCGGCAAGAGCTCGTCGGTCTCGTACCTCGACATTTCGAACATGACGAGCGGATCTCTCAGCTCAAATACCGCTGGTGGCCTCAATCCTGGCTACATGAGCAACATCAAGCCCACTGCTGCCCATGATCTGAAAAATGGGATGAACATTTATCCGGGTATGGGAAGTCCTGCCAACAATGGGCCTTACAGTAAAAATCAACCTAGAACTCAAAATGTTGATGCTGTTAGTCTACCTAAGAAGTTTCAAAATGACGCTATGTATGATACGTATCAGCCCTGGGTGATCAAGACCTATGGCGATCTTGCCAAGACTAAGACGATTACTATCAAGAAGTACGCCCGGATATTGAGGACTCTTAGGGGTGAGGAAGTCAACAGTGCAGAAAATAGCAAGTTTCGATTCTGGGTTAAGAGCAAAGGTTTCCACATCGGCCAACCGGAAGGGTACGATGCAAAGCCGGCAGATAGGATTATCGGCCGTCATGCTGTCACCAGTCCCGGATTGGATCCTCCTCTTTATGTCCCTACTCAGCCGCCACACAATAAGGTGAGTCTGCTTTGAAAATTATATAATATTGAACATTTTTTCTAAAACCAACGTTTAACTCTAGTTAAACTAAATCTATCTGGAATGTCTTCTGTGTGCTTGTCGTTTTAATTTTTGATACAAAATTCAAAGTGAATTTAGTGTTAAAAATTTGATTAAAAAATGATAGAGCGATTAAAATTTCACCTCAAAATTTCTATTGAATAAATCCTTTTTTAATTTCAAAATCCTTAAAATTATTACTACGAAAAATGGGCTTACCTGTTAGAAATTTCCGAAGGCATTTTCAGAGACGCGTCGCTAAAGTTTTGTGCAGAAACTGTTTCTAAATTTTCCGAAACGATAATATTTAACCAAAGAATGAAATTTTGAAACCAAAATATGAATGCTCCACGAAAAAATGATTTCTTAATAAAGTGGTTGAACCAAAATTTTCACAAAAAATTTTAAATCATCAAAGAGAAAATTAATTTCCAAGCAAATAAAGGATTTTGTCCCAAAAGGATACAATTTTTACTAAAATAGATGCATTTTTAAATCAAAAATGCAAATTAAAAAAAAACTGAATTTTATTCCGAAAAAGATTTTATTTTGACTTTTGAACATCAACATATAAGTTTTTATCAAGAAGTAAATTTTTCGTGACGATTGGACTTGAATTGTCAAACCAAAAAGAAAAAAAAACTTTCTTTTGTAAAGCAGTTGAATTTTTAACAAACAAAAAAAAACCAAAACCAAACAGTTGCATTTTAACGAAGAAAGATGCAGTTTATAGTAAAATGGATCAATTTTTAAAATAAAAAGACAAATTTTTTTAAAAAGTTGAATTTTCAACCAAAAAAAAGTTAGTTTTATTTTTCAGCATCAGAATATGAGTTTAAAAAAATAAGTCCATTTTCGAAAGAAACTAGTTAAAATTCAAACCCAAAAACAGGAATTTTCTACACAAAAATTGAATTTTCAACAAAAAAGGATAAATTTTCAATAATATTATTGATTTTTTAAATAAGTAATAAAATTCATAACTAAAAAAGTAATCTCGTGGGGGAAGCAACTAACAAATAAAATAAACACAAATAAAAGGCAAATAAAGTACTAATAATAAGACTATTTTATTAGGGTTATTGCAAAATTAAATTTTCCGTAGTTTCTTAGTGACCAATTTTTCATTTTCCCTGATCACATTATTATTTAAACCAGAATTTTAAACTTGCAACATTTTTAACCTAAAATATTTTATAAAGCAAATAAAACAGTTTCAAATTAAAAGAAAAATTTTTCCAATTTATTCTACTTGGCAGTTTAAAGTTATAAAAATCCTCTTAAATTTACACGATTTTTGTTCTTTAAATCCCTCACTTTTCCCTAAAATGTATTTCTTGATTTAAATTTTCTTTGTTTGAAATATCAACTGATAAAATTTTTGTTCCCAATTTTTTGTTTTTCAAGATTCAGAATTTTATTTTAAAATGCATCTCCTTGGTTGAAAAATCAGCTATTTTGTATTTTTGTATTTTTTAGAACTTGTAGGACTAATTCAATTAATTTTAAAAGTTATTTAAAAATTCTGAAAAAAATAACAAAAATAATTTTAAATTTGAATTTTTTTTAACTACTTCTAGATTTCTTAGGATTTCGAAATAAAATTTTAAAGCTTTTCAAGGATGCTTAAACTAATAAAAATAAAAATAATTTAACTTCTAATTTAAGAGCTTTTAAGATAAAAAATGTAACTTTTAATGTTTTAATTTTTCTAGCCTATAATAACTTAATTTATAATAATTTATGAATGTTAAAAACTCTGAATTTTGCAGTTTATCTGCATTTCGTTTAAAACTGTTCAATTGAAAAGTGCTAGTAACTTTCAGTTTATACGTTTAAGTTAAGCATTTGAATACAAAATTTTTGAATTGGAAAACTTTTAAATTTCATTTTTAAAAGTTTAAAATTCAATTCAACAAATTCTATAATTTGTTGTTTATTTTGTATTACTTTAAATGGAAAAATGTTTAGAAGAGAGTTTGATTTAAAGAATTTTATTGCCCGGGAAAAACGTTTACGACCGAGAATTTTATTATCACAACGGTCACCCTCAATATAAAAAAAAAATTCTGCTGTTTTTACTATAATTTATAAAAAATAGGTCAATTCCGCACCAGCTACCTGTGTACCGTCCCCCACTACGCGGCTTCCCCTCACACCGTCGAGCTGCTGCCACTGAGCTTGGTCAGCGGGGAGGCCTTTTCCAGTAGTAGTGGGGGAAGGGTACACAGGTAGCTGATGCAAAATAGTCATCTGGCCATAAATTTTCTGAAAAAATAGTAGAAACAAACTTTGTCAACTAGGTTTGCAGAATTGGCACATGTCCTAAGTAGGAAAAATCGTCGATTCCTTGTATACGTTAGAAAGAATTTTTTCGGCGTAGTGACTTGATCTTTTTTGTAAAGGGTAGCAAACTATAAAAAACAATAAAGAGCATAGAATGGGCCGAAGGAAGGTATCCTAACTATGTGGGTTAACGACTGATCGTTCAGTCCAGTTGGAATCCCACTCAACTTGGGACAAAGCGATTGGTTCCAGACGATCGCGTCGGATCGACGGGAAAAGTCGAGGAGTCGGAAGCTATGGGAGTTTCTGTGACCGCTGTATATCACACTTCCCAAGGGGATTCATATCTCGTTCCTTTTCCGAGGATGCTTCGCCCCCTCGGCGATAGTCAATATGTGTTGTAACCCTGGAACGAGACCTTTGAGAATTGCTCTCTCCTCGTTAATAATAGATAACAAAGTTCGTCAAGTATGCTAACTCTCAGATTTTTCAGAATCTCGAATATTAATTCAAAAATGGAGTCTTAACAAGAATTGTAGGCTAGGGGAACGTTATTTAAAAATTCAAATTATTGGTTAACAATTCTTGAGTTGTGTTAAAAATCCATCTTTTTTGGTACTAAAGGAATCTTTTTGATTAGCAATTAAAAAAAAAAAGATTTTTTCTGTCTTAGAAACTTAACTTTTGTGTTGAGAATTCTTAAATTTTATTGAAAATTTGTCTTTTTTGGTAGAAAATTTATCTTTTTGTTTAAAAGTTCAATTTTATACTTGTAAATTCAACTTTTTGGTCCAGACTTCTTGAATGTTATTAAAAATTCTTCTTTTTTGGTAGTAAATTTTATTTTTTTGTTAAAAATTTATCTTTTTTAGTTGAAAACTAAACTTTTTGGTTCAGAATTCTTCAATTATTTAAAAATTTGTTTTTTTGTTAATAAATTAATCGCTTTGTTTAACGTTATTTTTCAGTTGAAAATTCAATTTTTTAGTTCAAAATTGTTGAATTTTATTACAAATTTCGTCATTTTTGGCAGTAAATAAATCTTTTTGTTTGAAAATTCTTGGTTAGTTACAAATTCTAATTATTGGTTAAAAATTCTTAAAAATACATCTTTCTTGGTACTAAAAGAATTTTTTTGTTTAGAAATTCAAAAAAAAATTTCTTTCTTTCTTAGAAACTCAACTTTTGGGTCAAATATTCTTTAATTTTATTGAAAATTCGTCTTTTTTGGTAGTAAATTTATCTTTTTGTTTAAAAATTCACTTTTACACTTAAAAATTCAACTTTTTAGTTCAGACTTCTTGAATTTTATTGAAAAAGTCTTCTTTTTTGGTAGTAAATTAATCTTTTAGTTAAAAAAATTCATCTTTATTATTTGAGAATTCAACTTTCTTGTTCAGAATTCTTGAATTTTGTTATAAATACGCATTTCTTATACTAAATTAATCTTATTGCTTTAAAAATTGACAAATAGGTTTTAAAATTGAATTGCTTGCTTAAAAATTGAAAAAAAATTTTATTTTTTTTTATTTTGAAAATTCAACTTTTTGGTTCAGAATTCTTGAATTTTTAAAAAATTCATTTTTTGTGTAGTTAACTAATCTTTTTGTTTAAAATTCAACTTTTTGGTTTAGGCTATTTGAATTTGGTTAAAAATTCGTCTTTTTTGGTAGTAAATTTATTTTTTCATCTAAAAATTCTTCTTTTAAATTTAACAATCCAACTTTTTGTCTTAGAATTTCTTATTTTTCGCAAAATTCGTCTTTTTAGGTGCTAAAATAATATTTTTGTTTAAAAATTCATCATTTTTCGTTTAAAATTTAACCTTATGATTCAGAATTCCTGAATTTTGTTAAAAATTCTTCTTTTTCAGGTAATAAATTAATCTTGTTGTTTAAAAATCCATCTTTTTTAGTTGAAAATTCAACTTTTTAATTGAAAAGTGTTAAATTTGGTCAAAAATTTTTTTTTTTTTGGTAAATTAATCTTTTTGTTTAAAAATTCATATGTTTTAGTTGAAAATTTAACTTTATGGTTCAGGCTGATTGAGTTTGGTTAAAAATTCTTATTTTAGAGTTAAAAATTCAACTTTTTGTCTTACAATTTTTGTATTCTTCGCAAAATTCGTCTTTTCAGGTACTAAAATAATCTTTTTGTTTAAAAATTCATCATTTTTAGTTTAAAATTTAACGTTTTGGTTCAGAATTCCTAAATTTTGTTAAAAATTCTTCTTTTTAGGTAATAAATTAATCTTTTTGTTTTAAAATCCATCTTTTTTAGTTGAAAATTCAACTTTTTAATTGAAAATTCTTAAAATTTGTTAATAAATCTTTTTTTTGTGGTAAATTAATCTTTTTGTTTAAAAATTCATCATTTTTAGTTTAAAATTTAACTCTATGATTCAGAATTCCTAAATTTTGTTAAAAATTCTTCTTTTTTGGGTAATAAATTAATCTTTTTATTTTAAAATCCATCTTTTAGAGTTGAAAATTAAACTTTTTGTTTGAGAATTCTGAAATTTTATCGAGAATTCACCTTTTTATTAGTAAATTGATCTTTTTGTTTAAAAATTTATCTTTTTTAGTTGAAAATTACACTTTTTGGTTCAGAATTCTTCAATTTTTTAAAATTTTGTTTTTTGTAGTAAATTAATCTTTTTGTTTGAAAATTCTTTGTTAGTTACAAATTCAAATTATTTGTTAAAAATTCTTGAATTGTGTTAAAAATACATCTTTTTTTGTACCAAAAGAATTTTTTTGTTTAGAAATTAAAAAAAATTAACTTTCATGGTTGAAAATTCAACTTTTTAGTTTAGACTTCTTGAATTTTATTAAAAATTCTGCTTTTTTGGTAGTAAATTAATCTTTTAGTTTAAAAATTCATCTTTTTTTATTTGAGAATTCAACTTTCTTGTTCAGAATTCTTGAATTTTGTTATAAAAACGCATTTTTTGTACTAAATTAATCTTTTTGTTTTAAAATTTGACAAATAGGTTTTAAAATTGAATTGCTTGCTTAAAAATTTAAAAAAAAATTATTTTTGTTTGTTTGAAAATTCAACTTTTTGTTCAGAATTCTTGAATTTTTTAAAAATTCATTTTTTGTGTAGCAAACTAATCTTTTTGTTTAAAAATTCAACTTTTTGGTTCAGGCTGTTTGAATTTAGTTAAAAATTCCTCTTTTTTGTTAGTAAATTAATCTTCTTATTTAAAAATTCTTCTGTTATAGTTAAAAATTTAACTTTATGACTTAGAATTTTTTTATTTGTCGAAAAATTCGTCTCTTTAGGTCCTAAACTAATCTTTTTGTTTAAAAATTCATCCTTTTTAGTTTAAAATTTAACTTTTTGGTTCAGAATTCCTCAATTTTGTTAAAAATTCTTCTTTTCTAGGTAATAAATTAATCTTTTTGTTCAAAAATCCATCTTTTTTAGTTGAAAATTCAACTTTTTAAAAGAAAATTATTAAATTTTGTCAAAAAATTATTTTTTTTGGTAAATTAATCTTTTTCTTTAAAAATTCATATTTTTTAGTTAAAAATTCAACTTTTTGGTTCAGGCTGATTGAATTTCGTTAAAAATTCTTCTTTTAGAGTTAAAAATTCGACTTTTTGTCTTTGAATTTTTGTGTCCAAAATTCGTCATTTTAGGTGATGAACTAATATTTTTGTTTAAAAATTCATCATTTTTAGTTTAAAATTTAACATTTTGGTTCAGAATTCCTGAATTTTGTTAAAAATTCTGCTTTTTTAGGTAATAAATTATTCTTTTTGTTTAAAAATCCATATTTTTAGTTCAAAATACAACTTTTTAATTGAAAATTGTTAAGATTTGTTAAAAATTCTTTTTTTTTGTGGTAAATTAATCTTTTCGTTGAAAAATTTATCTTTTTTAGTTGAAAATTAAACTTTTTGGCTCAGAATTCTTCAATTTGTTTAAAATTTGTTTTTTTGTAGTAAATTAATCTTTTTGTTTAACGTTTTTTTTTTTTAGTTGAAAATTCAATTTTTTAGTTCAGAATTGTTAAATTTTATTACAAGTTTCGTCATTTTTGGTAGTAAATAAATCTTTTTGTTTGAAAGTTCTTTGTTAGTTACAAATTCTAATTATTTGTTAAAAATTCTTGAATTGTGTTAAAAATACATCTTTTTTGGTACTAAAAGAATTTTTTTGTTTAGAAATTCAAAAAAAATTTCTTTCTTAGAAACTCAACTTTTGGGTTCAGAATTCTTGAATTTTATTGAAAATTCGTCTTTTTTGGTAGTTTTTTAGTTTAAAATTTAACAAGAATTCTTGAATTCGATTTAAAATTCGATTTTTTATTATTAAATTAATCTTTTAGTTTAAAAATTCCTCTTTTTTTTCAGAATTCCACTTTTTGGTTCAGAATTCTTGAATTTTATTGAAAATTCGTCTTTTCTGGTAGTAAATTTATCTTTTTGTTTAAAAATTCACTTTTACACTTAAAAATTTATATTTTATTTCAGACTTCTTAAATTTTATTAAAAATTCTTCTTTTTTGGTAGTAAATTAATCTTTTAGTTAAAAAAATTCATCTTTTTTATTTGAGAATTCAACTTTTTGTTTCAGAATTATTGAATTTTGTTCTAAATGTGTATTTTTTGTATTAAACTAATCTTTTTGATTAAAAATTTAACAACTAGGTTTTAAAGTTAAACTGCTATCTTAAAAATAAAAAATAAAATTTTTCTTTCATTTTTAAAACTCAAATTTTTGGTTCAGAATTCTTGAATTTGATTAAAAATTCTTCTTTTTTTGGTAGTAAATTAATATTTTTGTTTAAAAATTGATCTTTGTGGTTAAAAGTTTAACAAAAATCCTCGAATGCGATTAAAAATTTGTCTTTTTTTATTAATAAATTAATCTTATGGTTTAAAAATTCATCTTTTTTATTTTAGAATTCAACTTTTTGGTTCAGAATTCTTGAATTTTATTGAAAATTCGTCTTTTTTATAGTAAATTTACCTTTTTGTTTAAAAATTCATTTTTAGAGTTGGAAATTCAACTTTTTGGTTCAGACTTTTTGAATGTTATTAAAAATTCTTCTTTTTTGGTAGTAAATTATTCTTTTTCTTTAAAAATTTAACAATTAGGTTTTAAAGTTGAACTTAATCTTATCTTAAGAGTAAAAAATAAAATTTTCTTTCATTCTTAAAACTCAAATGTATGGTTGAGAATTCTTGAATTCGATTCAAAATTCGTCTTTTTTTATTAGCAAAAATTAGTCTCTTAGTTTAAAAATTCATCTGTTTTATTTGAGGATTCCAATTTTTTCTCAGCATTTTTGAGTTTTGTTAAAAATTCCTCTTTTTTGTGCAAAATAATTTTTTGTTCTAAAATTTAACAACTAGGTTTTAAAAATTAACAACTTGCTTAAAAATTAAAATAAAATTTTATTTTAAAAATTCAATTTTTTGGTTCAGAATCAGAGTTCTTGAATTTTTCAAAAATTAATTTGTACTAAACTAATCTTTTTATTTAAAAATTCATCATTTTTAGTTTAAAATTTAAATTTCTGGTTTAGAATTCCTGAATTTTGTTAAAAATTCTTCTGGTTTTGATAAAAAATTAATCTTTTGTTTAAAAATTGATTTTTTTTTTGTTTACAAAGTTGAAAAGAATTCTTGAATTCGATTCAAAATTCGTCTTTTTTATCAGTACTATCTTAAAAATAAAAAATAAAATTTTTCTTTCATTCTTAAAACTTAAATTTTTGGTTCAGAATTCTTGAATTTGATTAAAAATTCATCTTTTTTGGTAGTAAATTTATCCTTTTGTTTCAAAATTCATCTTTTTTATTTGATAATTCAACTTTTTGGTTCAGAATTCTTGAGTTTTGTTTTAAATACGTATTTTTTGTAGTAAATTAATCTTTTTGTTTAAAAATTTAACAATTTGGTTTTAAAGGTAAAGTACTATCTTAAAAATAAAAAATAAAATTTTTCTTTCATTATTAAAACTTAAATTTTTGGTTCAGAATTCTCCAATTTGATTAAAAATTTATCTTTTTTGGTAGTAAATTTATCCTTTTGTTTAAAAATTCACCTTTTTTATTTGATGAATCCAATTTTTTCTCAGCATTTTTGAGTTTTGTTAAAAATTCGTCTTTTTTGTACTAAATTAATCTTTTTGTTTTAAAATTTGAAAAATAGGTTTTAAAATTGAACTGCTTGTTTAAAAATTCAAAAAAAATTATTTTTTCATTTTGAAAATTCAACTTTTTGGTTCAGAATCAAAATTCTTTAAATTTTTAAAAATTAATTTCTGTTTAGTAAACTATTCTTTTTGTTTAAAAATTCCGATTTTTTAGTGTAAAATTTAATTTTTTGGTTCAGACTGATTAAATTTGGTTAGAAATTCGTCATTTTGGCAGTAAATTAATATTTTTGTTTAAAAATTCTTCTTTTATAGTTAAAAATTCAACTTTTTTTTTAGAATTATTTGTTTTCTCAAAATTTGTCTTTTTTGATACTAAATTAATCTTTTCGTTTAAAAATTTATCATTTTTAGTTTAAAATTTAATTTTTTGTTCAGAATTCCTGGATTTTCTTAAAAATTCTTCTTTTTTAGGTGATGAATTAATCTTTTTGTTTAAAAATCCATCTTTTTTGGTTGAAAATTCAACTTTTAAATTTAAAATTGTTAAAATTTCT
>JAAAKG020138505.1:0-12617 GCA_010014905.2 Druon quercuslanigerum
AATGATTGAATCTTTTTTATGTTCCTTTGCATAAAATTATTCTTGAAAAAATTGATTATTTTCCAATCTCAAAATACTAAAAGACTTAATTTTGAAACCAATGTGGAATAGGCCTTTTGCTGATTTCCGGCTAGGTGGACACCCTGCTTGTTAACTTTTCAATCAATGAAATTCCCTAAAAATCGTATTACAATTGATGTATTTTTCTTCTCAATTGTAAAACACTAGTATTTACGCAAAGCACTTGTCAGTGAAAGCAACCATATTTAGGCCACACTCTGCAACAGGAAACGATGTGCTACATATTGACGCCAGTAAAAGGCCCAGAATTGTGTCCAGCTAAGAATTACGACCTTGTGGAGTAGTGATGGTTGGTTTCTTCTTTCAAGGGGTGGATTCTTTCTTAGCATAGGTACTAAACAAAGTATAGCAAATATGTAAAAATAAAAAAAAATAAACAAATTTTGTTAATGGGTGGGTGGAACATGACAGAACATGAGAAAATTTATTAGTACCATAGAGATTTAGAAACCCTTTGAACTTTCTCCTATAACAAATTGTTAAGAGACCATAACAAAATTACGTAACAGCTTTTTGGGTGGAGGTTTGGGAAAATGTTACGACCTGTGAAATGAGTGAGGGGGTTGGGTTGACACTGTTACGTAATATTTTTAACAAATCAACCTTGCAGGAAATCCATGTATCCAAAATTATAGTAAATGGCGTTAAAGTTCAGTAATCTTAAAATAAATAATTGTAATAATGTGTAATGACTTCATATCCGTATAATTAGATTAGTATTTTGATTTTTTCCCATCATTCTGTAAAAAAATATGTTCAAAAACAAAGTTTCTTCTCAATTTTTGAAATTACTACTATGAACAAAATCTTTTGAAATGTCTTAAGTTTATCGGGTGTTAAGGTTACTAAGATACTAATTTCAAAAAATTTGAAAGATTTTAAAGAATTTGTAAGATTTTCAAGAATGTAAAAGATTTTATGATATTCATAAAGATTCTAAGGACTATCAAAAGACTTTATTTGAATCAACTTTAAAGGATCTCAAAGATTTCCGTAGAACTTTAAATATTTCAAGGGATTTCAAGGAAGATCATCAGATTTTATGCAATTTTGCAAGGTTTCAAGTGATTTTATCATATTAATATGATATTTCAAAAAGTTATTCACAAGAATTAAGGGATTTAAAAAAACTTCGAAGATTTAAAGAGATTTTCAAATGTTCCATGGAAGTTCAATAGATTTCAAGAATTCAAAGAGATTTCAAAAGTTTTGAAAGATTTTAGAGTATCACAAAAGGTTCCGAGGAGAAATTTTTAAGAGTTTGAAAAAATTTCAAGGAATTTCTATGGATTTTAATGACTTTAAGAATCTTCTAGAGAATCTTCTAGAATTTCGAAAGATTTGGAAGGATTTTATACGACCTACAAGATTTTAGAATATATATAAAGATTCAAAGATATTTTGAATTAATCTTAACGGGTTGGATCAGATTCCTGAGGATTTCAGTCGCTTTAAGGGACTTCGTAAGGCTTCAAATATATTTATAAACATTTCAAGCAATATTATCAGATTTAATGTAACTTGACGGGATTTTAAGGGATTTCATAATATTTTAACGGAGTTTCAAGGAATTTATTGGCAAGAATTTAGGAATTTTAGTGCACTTTAAAGATTTTAATAGATTTTCAATATTTCAAGGTATTTTCAAAGATTTGAAAAAATTTGAAATATTTGCAGAAATTTTAAAGATTTTAAGACATTTTAAAACATTCTAAGGAATTCAAATATCTTACAAGAAATTTTAAAGGATTTTGAAGATTTGTGAATAACTTTTAAATATTACAAGGAATTTTTAAAAGTTTAAAACAAAACAGCATAATAATGATGAAATGATTATTAATAAAACTCCTTGAATATATTTTTTAGTAAAATAATAATAAATTGGGATTTTACATATTTCAAGGAATACCTTCAGATTTTATGTAACTTTACCAAATTTCAAGGGATTTTGTTATTTTCTATTATTATGACACCATTGGTATGCGTGACTCACGCTAAATTCTTGCACGTAATTTTTGGAAATTCGCCAATGAAACCAACAACTCGTCGTAATTGTACTTAAAGTTAATATAAATTGAACTCCATGCGCCAAAGAAACCTGGCGAATGAAAAACAAACTTAGCCAACACCATTTTTTTTTTTAAAGTCAAGGAATTTTTTTAGAGTTTGGAAAATGAATTTTTGCGGTAACACTGATATAATATTCTTGTTAGCAATGTATTTGCTTTGTATTTATATTTCTTTTCTTTTTGCAAACGCTTTTACCTAAAGATTATATTTTTAGTTAGAAAATTTATTATTTGTTTGAAAATTCAACAATTTTGTTAAAGTCATCCTTTTTGGTGTAAAATTCAACTTTTTCACTTCAAATAAAATGCTATTAATACAATACATCATAAACTATTTTTTTAACGTTTCTGAAAGTTTGCACTTAAATCAGTTTCTTATTTTACACTTCTACTCGAGAACAATTTAAAAGTCATGTAAAGAAGTGTTCAGTAGAAAAGTATTTATAGGAAATAATTCTCAATCGTACAATTTTCAATCGCCTTGTGGACGTAAAATTTTCGCCTTATATTTGATCGTTCAGAAATGATAACGCGGTTAGATTACAAAGTCAATAGCAATCTTCGTAATTTTTAGTTGAGTGCTGTGAGTCCATTGCGAGCACATTTCGTTAAATCTAAAAAAACAAGGCTGTCGTTTTGTTCATACTCTTTGTCTACCGTTTGTAGAATCCAAAGATTTGAAAATAGCAGTATTCAAATGGTAATAAGGATTTTAGTTTATATTTGCAATTTATATTGAGGAAATAATATTTTCGTTTTGTTGCAAAGTATAAATTAGATTTTTTTCAATTTAGTTCTGTCGAATGGCTTGCGAGTAAATTTAGTTGAGTCTGACAGAAGGTAGACTTAGTTTTTAAAATACTTACCTACTGTTTGTCAAACCCAAAGATTTAAAAATACTAGTATTTAAATATTAATTCGGACTTTAGATTATATTTGCAACTGATATTAGGGAAATCATATTTTTGTTTGCAAACTATAATTTAAAGTTTTTCCTATTTAGTCCTGTAGAATGGATTACGAGTAAATTTATATGAAAACCGAAAGAGTTGAAAAGAATTATTCTTAATTGTAGGGCTTTTTGTTTATCATTTCATACATTTTTAAGATATCTTATTTTTGTTATGTTGCAAAGTGCAAATAAAATGTTAGCATTTCTTCATTATAAGCGTTAAAAATTAAATCATTGTGATAGCGTTGAGCGCGCAATAGCCTTAAAAGTTAAAGTGTTATACATATATCAGTAAAAGTGTTCTTATATAGTTATATGCGTATCAGATTTTCATAAAGTTACGTTTTTCATTGACGGTAATCTATAAAGTTTCCTGCTGTTAGTGCATGACAAGCAAAAATATGTATTATAAAATTCATGAAAATAAAATGTGTGTTTTAATGTTCATGAGTATGTTCTTAATAAAGTTAGTATAACCTTTCAAAATATTACGTTCTTACCCTTATATCTTAAAATTATTCCTGTAAATTAGTTCATGCATTTCTTTGTATTTAATATCACACTGTAAACAATTTTAATTATTGTTTTTAAATTTTAATTTTCAATAATTAATTATAATTAATTACTGAAAATTTGATTTACCTCAACAACGAAAAACTGAGTATGAGATATGTTTTAAAAATAAAAATTCCATAATGGTACAAGATGGCCATTTTTTTAGCAGGAAAAACTGCATTAGCTTACAGAATTCTATTCACTTTTTCAAATGGCTTTAAAGAAGTTAGTGATATCGTTTGCTTGAAAATGTTTTTTAAAGTATAATGCTTTACAATGTCTTTATGACTAGTTTTTAATAGAATAATATATATTAATAAAAAATAATGCACACATAGAATTAAATTGAATCAGTTCCAATTCAAGATATATCGAGTGAAAAATTTAGTATAATTTCAGGACGTCTTATCTCTAATACGAAGTTTTCAACAAAAACAAAATACTACTCATGTTTTGAAACCCCAATATCACATGTTCATCCACGTCAAGTCTTTGAATGTAATTTAAGATAATTATTTTCTACTCTTATACGTCTTCAAGTTTGTGAATTTAATTTGAAGTTCATTTTATCACCATGAAAAGAATGAGTATAAGAATCTCCATATTTCTTTATTAAAAAACTTTAACGATTTTCCATTTTTTCTTCTGACTCCGAACATCCCTTGAAAATAACAAAAAAATTCGCTACCACGAGAAGTCTGTGAATTTTATTCCAAATAAATTTTGGCAACCTTTAAATCTTTAATAACCACTGGGGGATTATATTGGCCCTCAATGATAAATTTTGTAGAAATTGTTGGTGTAAGTTGTTGGCTTTAGGGTCAAGCGAATTGAACCTAATTAAGTTGTTTTAAACGTTTCGGCACACAATGGTGACCCTCATCAGTGAGTTTGATTAAATCTGAGAAAAGAACATGATACCTTGTAGGTACGCAGTTACATTTGGAAGCATTATTCTTTGATTAATATCTCAGATGTGAAATTATAAAATTACCTAATTTTAAATTTAAATTTGATTTAATTTTATTAATAACTATTGATAAATCTTGCAGTATTCCTAAAACATCGTTTTATTTTAACGAAGTACAATGACTAAGAAAGCATTATTAATGTAATCGCCAATTTTTTTATTTTATGTACAAGAACGTTGCAATTAAAAAACTCCTTACAAAATTATTTTTTCAGTTACGCACACGTAATTAAATTTAATTTTTATTAATTTTTTTGTTTGTTATTTTTTAAATTTATCCGTTTATACGAAAAATAAAATTCAACCCAATTTTTTATAGCAGAGAAATAACGATAGATTATCAAAAATGTTGTAGTTGGCAATAATTTTTAAAATATTCTTCAAAGTGCAAGTTATTCTTCAAACATTGTATTCTGATGTAATTTGGTAAAAAATATTTAAAATTTTGGAAAAAACGGAACCGATAATCGATCCACTTTCTATTCCCCCCTTTTAAAAAATAGAAAATTTTAATCTCTCGTATTTAACATCAAATCAAAATAGCCTAATACATGTTTCATCTTAATTTACATAAATTAATTGATTTAATATGTATCAAAAACTGAAAATAAAACAAAAAAAAACAAACATTAAAACTGTTTTTGCTACAGTGAAAATTAACCAAAAAATATTCAAATCAATAAGTTTATGATAATATAATTAAAAAATAAAAATATATAAATTAATGGTTTATTATAATTTTGAAAAAGAATATTTGAATATTTTAATATAGGTCTGATCACTTACTAAAGGCATAAATAAATACTACACTTAAGTAAAATCAGTCTATACGTGGTTTCTTTCAAATTTTATTGCTCTCCCTTCCTGTTCGGAGAAAAAGAGGAAGAAAAAAAAACACTTACTCGAACCCCAGAGTTTCCACTCAGTTTTTAATGAACGTTGACGTTAAAATCTCTCTTTTCTCTTTTGAGGAGGAAAACATAAAACGCCTCATTATGCCACACATTTGGTATAAATTCTTACAAGGTTAGTAATAACATTATTACACTACTTCTGATTAATGAAAACACATTGTTTCAACAGACATCAAATGTGGATACATATATATGAAGCTTTAATTCAAAATAATAATTTTCCATAGACAATTTTTAAAAAAATAATAATAATAAATAAATAAAAATAAAATATGAATAAAAAAGTTTTTCATTAAAGAAAGAGTTATTTTTTTCAATATTTCTTTGATGAAAAAAGTTTTTTGTCAGTTTAGTAACTTTACAACAGTGATATTTATCACTTAGCTACGTCTGTCGCCAATCACACTATTTTTTTTACGAAATTACGTCACAATACAATGTTTGAAAAATAACTTGCACTTTGAACAATACTTTAAAAATTATTGCCAACTACAACATTTTTGATAAACTAAGATTATTTCTCAACCTTAAAAACTTGGGTTGAATTTTATTTTTCGTTTAAACAGATAAATTTAAAAAATAACAAACAAAGAAATGATTAAACATTAAATTTAATTGTATGTGCGTAACTGAAAAAAGAATTCTGTAAGGAGTTTTTTCATTGCAACGTTCTTCTATATAATATAAAAAATTGACGACAACAAAAAAATTTTCTCGACTATTGATATTGCTTTCTCATTAATTGTACTTCGCTAAAATAAAACAATGTTTTAGAAATACTGCAAGATTTATCAATAGTTATTAATAAAATAAAATAAAATTTAAATTTAAAATTAAATAATTTTGTAATTTCACAACAGAGATATTAATCAAAGAATAATTTTTCCAAATGTAAAACTGCGTACAAGATATCATGTACTTTTCACAGATTTAATAAAATTTACTGATGAGGGCCACCATTGTGTGCCGAAACGTTTGAAACAACTTAATTAGTTTTAATTCACCTGACCCTAAAGCCAACAACTTACACCAACAATTTCTACAAAACTGTATATCTTTACCAGATTCTACAATACGCTATTTTCAAGAAAATAGCAAACCTCTACAAATCGCTTCCTCTTCAGTGCCTTCTTCTCACATAACTCCTTAAAACATGTCTTCTGTTGACAAGTCCCTGATTGTTTCTTCTGGCGTTGTCATTCCGCCTACTTATTCTCAATTGTTGCAGTTTGTTGATTCTGAATCTTCTTGCGTTAAATAATAATGCAGCAATTATGAAGCGCTTTTCCACGGCTGTAACTACATTTCTGTTATATTGTTCATCAATTTCATCGTTCCCGACAATCGAATTCGTCAACTACTTCTTCATCTACTACATCCTCTACATCGAGACAGATGTTGTGAAGAACGCAACATGCTACAATTATGAGAGGTACATATCCAATGTGCTGTACATGAAGGTACCTCAGCCCTTGAAATAGGCCCTTCAATAATGCAAATGCACGTTTAATTACAACACGCATGTTGGAGTGCATGGTGTTGTAATGCCTCTGGCTTTGCGTAAAATAACCATTGTCGCAAAAAGGTGGCATCAAATGATAATGAATGGGATATGCTGAATCACTAATTACCTGGGTCTATCGTGGACAAAAACGTTCTAATTCTTCATTTATAGCTTGCTTAATCTCACTCATCTGCCATACTCGAGTATAATGAACACAAACACAAATCCCAGAAAATAACGTCGACAAATTTCATATTGGCATCGCTCATTCCTTGCAAGATGACGGAATTAAAGTGCCTCCGATTTAAGTAACTCCCTTCATCGAACTGAGGAGCACTGACTTCAATATGGCATCCATTAACTGCCGCAACAACACCGGAAAATCCTGATATTGCCCTGAATGGTTCTTCTGCTTCAATTAATTCTTGTACCTCAGGCCACCGAATATAATTATGAGCCTGATTATTCAGAGTTTGAGCGACATTAAACGTGCATTTTCATGCTGTGTTCATTGAAACGCTGAAACGATCAGCTATTGACCTGAAAATAAATGTTGATTTTCTTAATTTCTAAGCTATTTCATGATAAAAACTGGTAAAAAATATTTTTAAATTATTACACGACACTTTATCAAATACTGCAATTAAGATAAAACAGATTTAGTTCAACTGATATTTCAGGTTGGCGACTTGACCATTTCTTGACTATTTCGTTGAAAATTCAGGAATTTTGTTAAAAAATCGATTTTTGTTGTGTGGAAAATTATCTTTTTCTTTGTAAGTTAATCTTCTCGTTTAAAAATTCTTTATCTCGGTTAAAAATCCAAGTATTCCAGGTAAACATTTATCCCTTTAGTTGAAAATTCATCTTTTGAGTTGGAAATAAAATTATTTGATTAGGAGTTAAACTCTTTTGTTAAAAATTAATTTTTGTTGGTTGAAGATTTATCATTTTAATTAAAAATTCATTTCTTTGGTTGAAAATTTGTTTGATTGGAAACTTGATTTTTTTGGTAGTTTTTTGGTTACAAATCATTTTTTTTCAAGTGAAAATATAACAACTAGTTGAACATTCTAGTTGAACATTCCAGAATTTTAGTTAACAGTTCATCTCTTTGGTTGAATATTTATTTTTACAGTAAAAATTTAACTATTTATCATTTTAGTTCAAAATTCATCTTTTTGGTTTACAATTTAACTATTCCAGTTCAAGATTTATAATTTTATTTGAAAATTTATCACTTTGATTGAAGATTGAACTATTTAATTGAAAATCCATTCTCTTCCCGAAAATTAATTTTTTTTCAGCCGAAAGTTTAAATATTCTATTCTTTTGTAAGAAATTGATGTTTTTCAGTGGAAAATTTAAGTATTTGTTTCAAAACTCATTTATTTTTCAATATTTTGCTCTGTTGTGTTAAAGGATGTTCAAAATGAACGTCATGAATGAAAGTGCATGTTTACGTTAAGCGAGAAGTATGAATATGTTACGTTTAGTTGACCGGGAAAATTGACAAACTTGACCGAGAAAAGCCGGGAAATGGTCGAAAATTTGAAATGGTCCGCCGAATCGCCACCCTGTATATGCCTACCTATATGCTTCCTGGTTGGCAAATGTCCATATAACAATGCACAATTGCTTTCCTGGACACATTCACGGTGGTCCAGGACATCCTGAAAGGTTCACCGAGTAAGTCGGAAGTATGACTGAAAATCTATCAAACAGAAAATTGTCACTTATAGAATTAATTCATTGTTTACGCCATTTTGCAATGCAGAATCAACTATGAAAAATTCACTGAAGAATTCCTAAATATATTTTAGCTAGTGAAAAATCTCCACAGTCCTAGAAATATTTAAAGTGCCACCAACTGACAAAAATCAATAGGGGTTTTTAAATAGTTTTTGAAAGAATATTACGAAGTTTGGGGATGTAGAATTTACTTTTGAAAGTTCACTGAAAATGCTCTTATCCATTTTCAACCCTATAAAAATCTTAAGAGTTTCAGAAATGTCTCAATTGTCACCAACTGGCCAAACTAAAAAACCGTGAGTTTTATTAGCAAATTTGGAGATGTAGAATTTACTTTTAAAAGTTCTCTGAAGAACTCCTGTGTTGATCTGTGCCCTTATTAAAATCTTCAGGTTCACATAAATAATTAAATATTTACAGAGCCACCAAGTAGTAAAAATCAATAAGTATAGGTTTGGAAAAAATGTTATCAAGTTTAAAGAAGTAGATTTTAATTTTTAGAGTTCATTGAAGAATTCCGTCTTTTATTTCCGACACTTAAAAAACCTGGAGTTTCTGAAGTGATGGAGGTGCCGTTGATCAGCAAAATTCGATAAGGGTAGTTTTCGAACAAATATTTTCACGCATGTCTGCAAGACAACACTATAAAATTTAAGCTTCAATGGTGAACTAAAAAGAATACTTTATTGTAACATCCTCGAAATACATGTGAGTGGTGGGAATGGCGAAATAAAAAAAGTAGTTCATTTCGACATATAATTAAAAAAAAGCCCGTATAGAAAAACAAATATTTCTATCAGTGGAAAGTGCAGTTTCTTTTGTTATGGAATAAATTATATTTTTAACTTGTATAGATATTTTAAAAGAAATATAACAAAAATCATACTGATTTGTTATGTCAACATAAAATGTTCTTTATGAACACCCAATGGGCACAGAAGTCCTAATGTTGCGAACGTCATTTCACTGACGTCTTGAGGATGTTCTGAGGACCTTCAAAGACATGTAAAGATCCTTAAGGATGTCCTAAAGACGTCACATGGCATGACATAGAGGTACATTCTAAGGATGTCTTTAGGATGTCCCGGTGCCCACTAAGCAGTCTTCGCAAAACAAACTTTTGGTTTTTGGTAATTTTTTTAACCCAAGGCAGAGTTGATATGACTATTCCAAACAGCGATCGCATCTGCTAAAATGATTTGCATATCTTTTTTTTTCATTTTGAAGAACAACGTCGACCTATTCTGAGACATCAATTCCACACTTTTCAGGTTTATTAATTTTCTTTATTATTTGTCTTTGTTTATTAATTTGTATAAAGATGTTTTTGAACATGACAGTCGATTATTTCGACAAAATTTAACTAAATAACTACTCTTCTTATTTCGCCATGGAGACTGTCGAAGACTGACGTCAAATCCTTTTTGATTATAAAATACCGTCCGGACTGGACGGTCACGTATACTATTTAAAAAAGTAGCCTACATATTATTTTTATAATTATTCGGTGAAAATACTCGAGAGACATTTCTAAAACCTAATTTCCAGAACACAAACTTTAGCCAAGAATTTTGAGTCGAAATTAGTACAGGCTAGGCGTGAGTCAATAACTTTTTAATTGTTTACAATGAAACGACTAAAAATCGACTATCAAAAACTATCAAGCAGCCAATAACAATTCCAGACACAGAAAGGCCTGCTTTTTTAAGTCGAGATCCCATCTTCAGAATGTAAAGAATCTTTCAGGGAAGAAATAAAGCTATGGATCTTTAAAATTAGGTGAAAATTTCTAATTTTATAACGAAATAAAAGTTCAAAATGGCAAATATGTAACGATTGTTAAATAAATAATTATAAATCAAATAATTTTTCCTCCAATATTGGATCTACCTTTCAAAATTTATTCTTTTATTTGTCCCATTTTATCAATAATATTACGAAGCCAATACTTACAAGATGCAAAGAATATTTACCTGACATTGAATCCAACGGTATAATTTATTGATAATAAGTTCGAATCCTTGTGTGATTTTCTCGTTCATCCGCTCGAAAAAAGCTCTACAAGATTCTCGTCACTGTCGTCTTAAAAAAGAAGATCATCAGCACCGAAAATTATCACTGGATCCAAAAGATCATCATTATTCAAATCATTCACATTCGCGCACATTTTGTATTGTCTTCGCGCTCTTCATTTTTGCTCTGGCCAAAACGACGGAGAACGAGCCCAGAGTACAAAGACTTGCACGTATCCCTTGCTTAAGAAATTTGCACAACACACAACCATTCCAGATTAATTTCACCGAAAGCTACGGCACATATCACACTCATGAGATTTTTGCAATTTCTCAACCAATAAGAGGAGACTATTTTTTTTTCACGGTTGAGAAACCCCTTCACACTTATTTCGTTAGTCATTCATCTTTCATTCTCAACTAGTGTCAACTAGTGTCTCTTCCGCAATTTTACTTTTACCTTTTTCTTCATAGGTCCATGTCACGCTACCGTATAGTACAGTCGATACAAATATAGAATTATGTATTGCGATTTTAGCCTTATTTGATCATACTTGATAAAAGATCTGAGAAGTTTGGATGTTATCAATTTATTTTATTTTAGTTATTTTAGGTCACAGTGTCAAAAATTGTAGAAAAATCGATAAACAATATTAGATAATTTCAGATGCATTCCAGTAACTACGTAACCTATGGGAGGGGGGCACTCTATTACAATTTGTTATATGGAGCCGAGTAAAGTTAAAAAAAAAACAAATCACACAATAATTTTACATTGCCATTTCGTTTCAGAAAATTAAAAAAGAAAATAAAAATAAAGACCATTCAGTAATTATAAAATGAAATCTCATCTTAACCAGACGAAACTCCTTAAACAAGTGGTTTTCGTCACTTTTCCAACTTTTCTGTAGGGTTTAAGAATCCCTTCTAATGTTCCAAGAAACATTAATAAACAAGCCGATTCGGTTTCTTGAAGATATCAAGAAGCTCAATTTTCAGGGTCTACCCACATACAAGACCACATTTCCAATGACCCAGTAAGGGAAAAGAGCACTTGTCAGTACTTGAAACCTCTTGTGAACGCTTGGGAAAGACTTTCCCGGTAAAATAAAAATCTGAATAGTCCTTGAGAGGCGAATGGAAACGGCCCACCCTAGACGCACTCTGGGGCGGCCCGACTTCTTCGACGAAGGCTCTGTCTGATAAATATTGTAGGAGTTCAAAACGTCAACCTGTTTATCTGTCGGTAGCAGGACAAGGGCGTAACTCAGAGACAGAAAACTAATCTCAAAAAGAACGCAAGAATTACCGGAAAATCAACCATGAAGGTGAAAGAAAACAGACAATGAAAATACGCCAGAAAACTCATAGAGGCCTCCTAGAAATTTGCATTCATCACCTTTACTGATCTCTTCCATAGAGCAAGCCACGGATTGTATAAAGTATCATTATTTACACTTTAGAAACACTTTCTATAACTGATCTGCTCTCGAGGGGTATACAATTTGGAAGTTTCGCATTTATTAATAAACATTTTTTAATATGGAAGCAATCAGTGATTATTTTGAACAAGACTTGTAAGCATTTGACATATTCCTGTTTATTGCTGTATTTTTCTGCTCATTGAAATTACATAATTTGCCAACAAACCAACATATATACAAGCAAATATATAGTTGACTTTTTAAGAATAAAGTCGCATTTTCAACAACATAATTAAATTTTTCACCAAATAATAAGATGTGTGACAAAAAGAGATCAATTCTGAACCCAAAATATAATAGTAGACTTTTCAAATATAAATATAT